>WSYH01004835.1:0-49373 GCA_036426205.1 Ascaphus truei | reverse complement strand
AGATATACAGCATTGACCATACAGCTACACATCTCTTATGAACTCTAAAGATACCTATACTCAAAGCAGGGTATAGCAATTATAATTCACCTACCTAGCCTCACATACGCATGAATCTCATCTGCCCTCACGATTTTTCCGACAACATCCACGTGACACACGCGCAGTAGGATTCTCTCACCACACGAGATAGCACGGCTGAGAACTATATGCTCAGCCCAGACATAGGTAGTCACTTTGGTACTGTTTAGCTGTGGATTTTAGCCTTTGCATATCAGCACATTACATCAGTGCAGGCAGCTACCATACAATCAAGATTTGGCTGAATATCAGTAAACATTTGTATGCATTGATCTTTAACACTCTGTCTCAAAAACTTCCTATTTTGAGCCATTTGACATGAGATCACTATCCCACACTGGCACCGACTAGGGATACCCAGTAGTAGTATAGACTTATCCAGTCTATTTTTATCCAAGTGAATTACACCACACAACATTGTAAAATATTTAATAAACTTTTTTTATTTTTCTTGTGCTTTGTACATATTCATTCACCCCTGACCATAGTATATTATAAGGGTCTGCTGTGCGCCAATATAAGGGACCTTTTGTACCTGTCTCAGGTACACTCCCCCATCTCTGAGAATCCAGTCTAGCAAGGAATGGTTATGCGATTTCAGGTTTATCCATGTGGGTTGGGAAATGAGTTGTGATGGGTTAAGTGACTTGAGTTGTATCTGGATTTTGTGGTTTTTAGGGTCAAGCCAATTGAAGTTGAAATCCCCTAGAACTAGCAGCTCACTCTTCTCATTCAGAGAGGAAATGGAGCCAAGAAATTGGGTGATATCAGTCAAGGATTGTAGAGGGGCTTTAGGGGGGCGGTAGATGCCAGCAAGCAAGATGGGCTTAGAAAAGGGGAGGCAGATTTTGCCAACTAGAGTTTCAAAAGAGGGTGGACTTGGTGGGCAATTTAACAGAGTATATTGTAAGGTGTCTGCAATATAAAATAACACCCCTCCTCCTCTCTTTGACCTATCTCTCCTAAAAATGGAGTATCCCTGAATGGCGATATTTGCATCAGGGGTTTTAGGGGATAGCCATGTTTCTGTAAGAACAATGGCTTTGGGTTTATGCATAAGGCACCATGCCCTTAGTTCATCCAGTTTGGGCAGCAGGCTCCAGATGTTTATATGGGCGACAGATAGGCCTTTTTGGAATTTAAAAGTGGAATTCTCAGGGGCATGGGACAGAGCTGAAATGGGAGGACCTGGGTTAGTTTCAATATCACCTGCTAAAGAGAGTAATAGTATGAGTAGAAATTTGGGTAGTTGTTTGAAAGTTGTAAATTAGTGGTGTTTTCCATTAGAGTGAGCAGTGGTTGGTGTGCTGGTTTTTAGAGTTCTCCACCAACATTCAGTAGATAGTACAAGGCTTTTGAGTAGTCCAGGGTGTATGGTGATGTTGGGTGTGGGCCAGGATGGAGGAGTTTGCAGTGGATAGAGGGAGTAACATCTCCATGAGGCCAGGAGAAAGAAAAAAGTTAAAATACATAGCAGGTTCATGATGCCCGAGGTAGGCAGTGCTGCAAGGAGCTGTTGTGAGCAGAGTGAGTGTGAGCAGACTAACAGCAGGTGTGTGCCTGTTCCTTGTCAAATGTTTAGCTGTATTGCAATGCTAGGGTCAATTCAGGGTTTCAGTGTATTGTGCAGTCAGTTTTGGGAGAGACTGCAGTAAATAAGTTGTAAAGGGGTATGGGGTTGAAATATGCAGGTTAGCAAGCTTGGGATCATAGTGTGATCTGAATAGCTTACCGTTTGTTGTCTTGAGTAAAAGAGTTTGCAGAAAGAAGCAGTCCCCAGTCACCTCTAGTCAAACTGTAGTCTAACTGTATTTATCACTTAAAAACCTCACTTTAAATGCCTCACTGTCTAATGCCTAATGTTGTATTAAACAAAAATAATGAAACGCATTTTAAAAAGGCAGGCGTGCATGTGCATGGTTAACTGCTTTCAAACACATTGTTTAGCTCTACTGTTAATTTAATATAATCGGTTTTACAAATCTTGAGAGAAAATGTATGTTATGGGTCAACAACTAGGCAGTGACAGAAAGGAAAGATTATACTGAATATAAATCACATGTAGAAGTGCAAAACAGATACAGAACGTGAGTTCTGAAAATGAAGAAAATGAAAATGACGATAGCAAAAAGGTAGAAAATGAAGATAGCAAATAAATGGAAGAGATTATAAAAGGGATTAAAACATGTTTGAAAGTCATAAAGACCATATTATTTAACTAACTGCATTGGGAGTTCCTTAAAGTAGCACCGTGCACATATAGCTCTGGCAAAGTCATGCTAGCAAGACAATACTGTAAATGAGAGGCACTATACAGTAGCATTGAAAATGATTATTGAACATGTATATTCATTTCTAGTTCTTCAACACTCATACACATATACATATGGTAAAGGGTGGTTAGGTTTTGACAAGCTTTCTGTGATGCCCACTACCTGCATCTTATAGCAATGCAAGGGATACTGAGCCTCATTCACCACCCAAAAAGTATAATGTCTTGTACCAATTAGAGATGAGCAAACCTGCTGAGAATCTCTATCCCGCAATTTCGATTGAACTTTGCAAAAACTTTACAAAAGTTTCCTTCCTGAATGTCAGATTACTCCCTGAATCAACATCCTTCCCATGTTTACTTATTTGGTATACCCAGTTTCCCAGTTTAGTTTTCCTTCCTAAAAAGATGTCCAACCTTTTTTGAAGATATTTATTGTATCTGCCAACACAGGCTCCATGGGTAATGAATTCCACATTTTAATGACCCTTACTTTAAAGAACTGTTCCTTTGTTGCTGGTGAAATCTCCTTTCTGCCAAACCTTAAGGGATGACCCCGCGTCATTTGTACTGCCCGTGGGATGAATAGTTCTTTTGAAAGCTCCTTGTACTGTCCTCGAATATTTTTGCATATAGTTATTATATTACGTCAGACACCTCTTTTCTAAAGTAAGCCAATTTAAATAAGCTAGCCTCTCCTCATAAATCAAATTTTCCATTCCATTTATTAATGCGGTAGCTCTTCTTTTCACTTGTTCTAGTTCCATAATGTCTTTTTAATGGAGTGGTGCCCAAAACTGTACACCTTATTAAAGGTGTGGCCTTACTAATGCTTTATACAGTTGCATAATTTGCTTTATTCCCTTCCATCCATACCCCATTTAATGCAAGATAAGATTTTATTTGCCCTTTCAGTTACTGCATCACATTGGGCACTATTGCTAATCCAGCTGTTTGCAAGTACTCCTAAATACTTATCCCTCAATGATTGACCTAATTTTCCCATTTAATATGTAAGTTGTCTGTTTATTCTTATTTCCAAAATGCATAACCTTACATTTATCTGTATTAAACCTCATATTCCATTTAACTGCTCAAGTTTCCAGTCTTTCTAAGTCCTTCCAGAGAGAAATTTCATGCTGCTCTGATTTTACTACATTACACAAGTTGATATCATCAGCAAAGATGGAGACTTCATCCTCTGTACAAACTTCAAGGCCATTAATAAACACGTTGAAAAGCAGGGATCCCAGTACCGATCCTTGGGGTTCTCCACTTACCACATTAGCCCAACTTGAAAAGGTTCCATTTATGGCAACTCTCTGTTGTCGAGCCTTCAAAACGTTTTCAATCCAGGTGCAAATATCTTTACAGTCTAATTTCCTTTATTTTGTACAGTAACCTGTTGTGTGGAACCATATCAAAAGCCTTTGCAAAATCTAAGTAGACCTCATCAACTGCATTACCCCGGTCTAAATGAAAAAGCAGGATGCAAATACTGCAATATAACGTGTAATGTGTTCTTACAGATATGTATGGGAGATAAATCTTTGATAAACATTCAGTTAATTAAAAAAAACAGGGAGAATCGCACAGTCATTGACCACGAAAATTATATTATTATATTAGCCTTTCAGCATACGATTACATCTTCATCATGGCATTTTTTTGTCAAAGACGGGTGTGCCTGTTTTTTTAAGTTATTCTGTATATGTAGTAAAGCAGCAGTATCTACATGGATTGAGCACCCAGCATAATAATCCCTATATTTTTCTTTTACACATTAAATTAGACCATTTTGTAATAGATGTATGCAATGAATAAAACCATGTTGAAGGCATGTCTGGAATTAGACAGAGAAAAACACAAAAACACAGCGCACAACGCTCATAGTGCATTAAAATAAATATTATTCAATTACACAGTACAGGTGAATAATATGCGTATATCGGAAAGAAATAAACCAGCATGTCAGGGGTTAATGTTACCCAAGCCCCAACCGGATCTCCAGCAGGATGTCATCAGTTGTTCCACAGATTTGCGCCTCTGGATCTTGAGTTTTCACTCTAGTACCCCTGGACAATGTCTGTAGTGCCGTCACCAGTCCTGTTAGTATGGGTGGATATGTCCCAGCAGGGTTGTTGTTAGGTAGTGGTGAGGATTTTGTTGGTGAGAGTGATCGCTGGCTGTGGTTTACTGCCTGCCTGCATCCATCCGCCTCTCCGTCGCACAATCTGTGATGTCACTCCGCGGCGACACCGTATAGCGCGTCACGATCTTCTCACCGATCAGGGAATCGCACAGCAGTAGATATTTGGATGAATTGTTCACTAGGATCTCACATCAGAGTGCTTTCCAACGCGTTTCAAAACCATATAGTTTCTTCATCAGGGAATAGCATATACTAATTCGTGCAGCACTGAAATACCCCATGCTCGATCCTGATTGGCCCGTGGCTCAAGTCCTCCAGCAATCCGGGAGGAGCGGGGAGGAGTCAATGACCCCACATCTTTGTTCAATGTGTAATCGGCAATAAAAAACATACAATATTTATTTAATCAAATTCAAAATAAAACCCTATCTAGCACATAAAATGGCTCAGGGGAGGCTAAAATGGAAAAGGAAACAAATGTTAAAAATAATTTAAAAAAATATACTTATAGCAAAAAATAGAATTGTCTAAAAAAAGGGAAAATAAAAACAAAGCACAAAATTGATACAGAGATATAAGAAATTGTCAAAATCAATTGAAAAATGTATTTACAATATTAGAAGATGACAATTACATCTCAATTGAGGAGTAATTACCAATAGATAAATAGAAATTGTTTCCTACATATCACAACTGGAATTAATATAGGGACCAGATATGATATCTTCATTGAGACCTCCTGGATACAGGGTGTTGAGCCTATGTATCCAGAAGGTCTCTTGCATGGACAGTTCTTTCACCCTATCCCCACCCCTTCTATTTCTTGGGACATATTTAATACCCTTGAATAGGAGTGAAGAGGGATCTTTGTTGTGGTGCGAAGCATAGTGTCTAGAGAGGCTTATGTTTAACAAAACCATTTTTGATGTTTCGTACAGTATGTGTTCTTGAATGCGCACTTTTTAACTACGTTTTGTGCGGCCCACATATTGTGAGCCGCAAGGACATTCTGTCAAATACACAATATGGTCCGAATTGCAATAGATGAAATCTGTGACATCAAATACCTCCCCAGTGGAGTGGTACTTAAGTAAATTTTTTATCTGAGTGAAGATATTTACACACTGAGCATTTTCCACATTGGAAGTTCCCCACAGGTTTGGTTGTTAGCCACATATTTCCACCTAAACAATTATCACTGATATTGATGTCACTAGGGGATAAGATGATGGCACTACAGACATTGTCCAGGGGTACTAGAGTGAAAACTCAAGATCCAGAGGCGCAAATCTGTGGAACAACTGATGACATCCTGCTGGAGATCCGGATGGCGCTTGGGTAACATTAACCCCCGACATGCTGGTTTATTTCTTCCCTAATGTACACATATTACTCACCTGTACTGTGTAATTGAATAATATTTATTTTAATGCACTCTGAGCGTTGTGCGCTGTGTTTTTGTGTTTTTCTCTGTCTAGCTTTAGGGGGTGTTTGAGTCACCCCTGTTTTCACGGCTGCAGACGCTCTCTTCCTATTGTTTACGAGGTCATGTATTATTTATTATATTTACTTTACCACATCATCACCTTTTCACTTGGTCTTTAGCGGTTAATTTTGAGTTTGATTTTAATTGCGCACTTTGTTCACCTTGGTTCACATGTCTGGAATTAAATGGGTAAACACAGTGTTGAATTTTTTTTAATCTCTTTCTTTCTAACTCTTATCTTACTTTTTTAATGAACTGGATACCTGCATTAGAAAGGAGACGTGGCTTACGTCTATGACAATTCCTCAGCTTTCTTCATCTTTGTCTTCACCTGATAAACGCTAAATATTTTTCTTGTTTACCCACAGCCATGACACCATTAATGAAGCCCTCATTTAGCAGTCTGACAAAGCAAGTACAAATCATCCTGAGTCACCAACCTGAACAAAATGTTGTCCTGTTGTCAAGAACTGACAAGTGGGAATAGATAACTGGTGGGTATCAGTTATCTACACAAGAATCTCAACTAACCTAAAGTTAGTTAGAAGAACTTATTTGCTTCCCAAATAATAACAACACCATTGCAAGCTATCACAATCTGGAGAAATAACACCTCCATAAACTGCTTGACTGACATTCATAAGGTTTAAAGACAGACAGATGGAGCTCCACATGCATTCCACATGCATTCCGGTTTGGGTTACTAAAGTACTATAAAGAGTTAATAGTAAGCTGTGGCTGTTAGGCACCACCCTGTGATGATATATGGCATTATGTGACAGGGGGTATGAGGAGATTGAATTATCTAGAGAGGAGGTTCCAGCATGGGAGAAGAAGAGGGGCCTCGGGGAGTAGAGGTAAGGAATATGTTCCCACTGTTATAGTATACTGCACCGACACACTTTATTCGAGCAAATACCCAGTATGTACCTGGCAGATACCTGGAATGTGCCGTCTCCTCACCTCTGACAACCCCGTTGCGTTGGCCTTCCCAGCCTTGGGTTCAGCATACTGGCTGACGGGCGGCTGATCTGTTAAATGATAATGATTAGGATTTAATAGGCTGCAATGCTTCGCGTGTCTACCAGAATGGCATAAATTCATGAATTGTAATGCAGTATATATATATCACTGTGCAGCTTTGGCCCCAATCGGAATAAAATACCTCAATAGATCCCTTGCCTGGACACAATAACCCAATGCACTCGGGCAGAAAACAGTCACAAACCTCAATAAACTCGGGTATACCCGAATTCGTGGTACTAGCCGAGCTCGAATAAAGTGTGTCGCCAGTGTAGATCAGGCCCCCTTTTTATTGTGTTTCATCTAGGGACAGAGCCCTATTTGTTAGGATCCCATAGTATGGCCATAAGAGAAAAGCAGGTCCCAGATAGGGAATGCACATACTGTATGCCACAAGGGGCAATGCAGAGAAGGCCCTAGTATGTCAGGGGATCAGCCCTACAAGCAGATCCCCATCTACAGTATTCATTATCCCTGAGGAAGTGGCAGTTCCACAATAGGGTTGAAGATTAATAGTAACGTACACAGAACAGGTCAGGATTTCAGCAGGGGCCTGCAGTTAAAGCGACCAATAGGATGTTGCTAAAAAGGAGGGCTTGGTCCACCAGATGAAGTCAGAATAGTAACAAGTGAATGTACCTCCAATGGGTGTTAAGAGTGGACACCCAGAGAAGAAATGTTTCTAGAGTGATGGATGAGAAAAAGGTACAACCATGTCAATCTTATTGTAACTGTGACTGCAGTGTTCCCAAGCATGGGCACATAAATAACGATTGAATTGTACTATAAAACTCCTGCCGCTCGTCTTTTCCATCGCCCAGCCGACCACACTAAGACAAGGTAAATCTATACAGATGTCCAAATCACACCTACATTGATGTAACCTCCATAGGGAGCCGGGCAGGGAGGGTTACAAATGCATTTTGTAGTTTAAAATGGTAACATCATATATTTAATTTATCACCCCATCTTTCCTTGTCCCTACCATATGCGTTCTATTCTTTGCATACTGGACCTGTCTCATAAAGTGGATGTAGGAGAGAAGATTCTAGCTTCCTCCCCTACCCTATGCTCCATGTGGCCTCCTACAGTACTTCTCTCACAGCTCTACTTCTCTCACAGGTCTACAGCTCCCATGATGTCTTCATGAGTGCAAGAGTTAGACAATGTTCTCCCCAGCCAGCAAAATATGGGCAGGATCCCTTACGGGGCATTTTAAATGTGGTAGTGTCAGCTTTTCTTACATTTATAAGCGGTAGCTGTATACATATTATAAGGCTGCGATTTTGAGATGAATGGCTCTGAATGCCATCGATATAGTCTTACAGCAATTACAGCAACCTCTGACATTGACTGAGGAGGATAGCAGCGTAGATGCAGGACTCACTTCCGTGTACAGCTCTGCTTAACAGAGACATATAGCTGGTACATCGGGGGTGAAAAGCATTCTATAGATACCAATAACAACTCGCATACCAACAAGAGAGTATATATACCTATTAGCACACTGTTACCAGAGTATATATATTTTACTCTAGCTGCGATCACGGAGGTTAATGGCTTTATATGCTAAGGCTTGAGCATTGCTGTTAACAGAGCAAGTTTTAGCCACACACGTATACCAGGATAATCAGCAGCACAGCTGTAGACGATCTGCTCTCCATTTGTTAGCAGAACCACGTAACTTTGATCCGGAGGTTCATAGACCTTTTAATACAATTACCAATTACCACTGCTGTTTAAGGCTATATCATACAGCACTAGATAGATATTTGATCTGCGGCCATTATACCATCTTACTCCCCTCCCTGGGCAGGGGAGAGTACAATCATTCATACACATAAACCGCAGCTTTTAAATCTGAGGATATTAAGCAACTAGACACTGCCACCTATATAGACCGACAATAGGGGTCTATTTTCAAGTAGCGACCCGCTACCACTGGCATGGTTCCAGTTTTTTGACATATTTAGTCATATTTTTATCCCACTCTATGCACCATTTATTTTAAATAGTTTATTTGAATAAAGATTATTTTAATATTGACATTCACAACTAGCGATAACTGAGTGCTATATAGAACTGAGTTCTTTTCTCTTCTGGTTTATTCCTGCCCTTGAAGGCAGAAATGTCGAAGTCACTCTTTACTTTCTCTAGTGGTGTTAGCTGATTCTCAAAGTGCTGCTTTTTTGAGCGTGTAGAACAAAACAAGAGCAGAATGTTCCATTCCAGATCAAGAGACCATAGGGGAGGTTAAAATGTGGCTTTAATATAGAACCCTTTGAGACATAACTGGCATTGTACGTACTTACCTAAAACCCAGGCTGTGGTGCTACATAATGTGATAGTTATTTCAATGGAGGGTAGACACTTTAATTACATCACAAAATATCAAAAGTTTACAGAGGAGTACTGTAAAAGGGACTTATCCCTTTTTGAATTAGGCTGCCTCTAGTGGTCTGAGGAATCTAGCAGGGAGCTGGTTAATTGCAGCTAGACAATTAGCCAGCTCCACCTGGTTAATCAGACAAGGGCAAAAAAAACTCCTGCTGGGAACAGATGAAGAGACTCTCTTGAGCACACAGGCATGACTGTGTGCTGATATCAAGACACTAGAGGATCAAACCTCTTTTTCTGGATACAGAGGACCTAGGAACCTGCCAGAGGCTGGCCCCTCAACAGATACCAACCAGACTTTGAGACTGCCACAAAGATCCCCTGCTTACAGGTACCTTTTTAGACTTTGGGGGGATAGGTTGGTAAATGGATATTCCCCCCAGCCATGCAGATAAGGACTGGGGATGTGAGTTAGCCCTGACAAAGGGATAGGTGTTGGTTTCTTTGTATGTATATGTATATTGTCTTAAATTGTTGTTTAAAAAGACAGGCTGAATAAAGCCATGGTTTAATTTTCCCCAAATTGGTCTCCCTGAGTTTACCTCTGGACATGTCTCTTACAGGTACCTCCAGTGTAAACTACTGTAGAAAGAGTGACATCGGTGTTTTGAAACTGGGTCAGAGAATCCCTCAGCAAAATCCACTAATTTTCTGTTGTCTATTTGATGCTCATCCAGCTCCCTGCTTAAGCCTTTTGGAATATAATTTCTACCCTATACACTCCACTGAGACAGCACTAACAAAAGTGGCATATGACGTACTCTCAGCTAAGTCTAAGGGTCACTTCTCTTTACTAATTCTCCTGGACTTTTCTGCTGCCTTCGACAATGTCGGTTGACGATCAAACCCTTCTCTTGAACTCTGTGAGGAGTTTGATTCTGACTTGCTGCAGGCTTTCCTCATCTGCTCCTGCTGTGTGCAGTCTGCACACCAACAAATCAACACTCTGGTTTCACTTTCAGCCTCGGATGACCAGCAGTACACTGATTGGCTGATTCACCCTTTTTATGCTCAGCCTTTGCCTCTGCAATTTGGCTGAGCATAAAAGTTTGTACCCTGTGACGTTGTGCTGGTCACAAGCACACTGTTATCCCTTGTCCTGCCTTGCTGTGCTTTGTCTTTCCTTGCAGCTCACCTGGACCCGTGGCATGGATTTATCAACTACCCTCCTGTCTCCTACCCTCGACCTCGGCTTGGATACCTACTGCGCTAACTTCTATTACACTCGACCTCGGCTACGTGACCCCTACTATTCTCACCTCTCCAACCCTGACCCGGCTACCCACGACTGAGCATCTGCATTCCGGAAACAACTTTGCAGCTTCAGGTCGGTGTTTCTATATCCCTACCTCGGCCTCACGGTTCAGTCCAGTTTGTGGCGAGCACCCGTTACATTATGCTCAGCCCTGCAAACATGGACCACGCTGAGGCGGTCGAGTTTTGACCCTGCACGCCAACTTGTTCACTGATTTGCAACAGTACGTATTTCAGAATGACAAACGTATGGATCAGATACAATCCGCCATAGATCAGCTACAGCGTGCAGCATTCAATCCTGTTCCCATAGCAGCAGCTGTCCCGACACCGAGTTCTGCCCACGTCACCGCTGAACCATGCTTAGTCACTGTGGTGGGGATCCCCTCATCTGCCGAGGGTTTCTAAACCAATGTTTTATTCAATTTGAACTTACCCCTTCTCGTTTTGTGTCTCAGCGTTCAAAAGTCACATATATCATGTCCCTAAAAACAGAAAGAATAGTGGCGCCCTTGCATAAATAAATGGTGATTGACACACAAAAATATGCAATAACATAAATTATACAATATAAATGAATACAACCTTATGGTGATAGTAAAGGCTGAATATGATTTCCAAAGTCTGCGCCCGCCTCCAATGAGGGGATAGTGGATTCCAACCGTCAATCAGCACATGTGAATAAATAAACACAGTGACATAGTGTGATATTGTTAACGTAATATATCCCTAAAATACAAGGGTTAGGATTGAGAAAAATCAGAGTGTTAGAGCAAGTGATTAAAAAATGGGAAATTTAATGCACATGAAAAACAAAAAATTAAAAAATGAACTGCCACAGCTCCTGCATCAGGCTTCTGTGGAATCCTACTTCCGAGAAGTAGGTAGAACAAGCACATGAAAATGTACACATCCACGAGGAGTAACTACTCTCCGCTTCAGATATCCTGCACGGGTATTCCTCCATCTCCTACTCAGACTAGCTGGGTGGCTCGGTGGGATCTCCGTCTGCTTGGGAGTCGCTTAATGCCGTCAGACCTCTCATGCTCGTGGCCCTGGTGCCTCTGTCCATATTCTGCTCAGGCTTTCTCGCTCTCGTGAGATGCTGCTGTCGTAAAGGCAGATTTCGGTGTTGGCACCTCAGCTCCACGGTGCTCGCAAATTGATGGGATGTGCGATTGAACACCAGGATGCAGGGTCTGTTACATCATGACCCTGTTAACCAATGACGTTTTGGCGTGGGCATCTCCAATCTGGGAGTTAAGATCGGACCTCACAAGTGACATATCTCTATTCACATGGGAGTTCTGAAGGGTCTTCGACACTACAGGATGTAAGGTAAGGGCTTCTTCCTTTCTCCTACATATTTCTCAATGCAGTCGAATGCTGGCCTGCTACGCAGTGGAATTCCGGACCCTCGCCGCAGAAACCGAATGGAACGACGAAGCAATGGTAGCAGTATTTTGGCAAGGCCTTACGGAGAACCTCAAGGATGAACTCACCGCGCTGGAATGCCCTGCAGGTTTAGAGGATCTCTTCACCCTATGTATCCGCATGGACCTGCACCCACAGGAGAGAAGAGCTGAGAAGGTTAAGCGCAAAGAGGTACACAATACTTTCATACTTTTTCACTGGCTCCCATTACCGACTGTTCCCTGGATCCAAAGGAGGCAATGCATCTCGGGGGTGCTAGCGTATCGACCAGCGAAATGCAGCGCAGACGCAGCTCCAGTGTTTGTATGTATTGCGGTATCGCCGGGCTTCAGGCTCTCCTTTTTCCCAATAAGGTGGGAAACGACAAAATCCCAGGGAAAAAGGGAGAATCATATTTTGAACACTACATACTTCTCTCTCTAGTTTACCTTCAAGGTTGATGCTGTCTATCAAATTGACCGGGGAGTTCTTCGTGGTCAAGACATGTGCCTTTCTGGATTCCGGGTCAGGCAGTAATTTCATCGACCAAAGATCACGGAGAAGCATGGCATTCCGTTGGTACAGAAAAAATCTCTGGTAGCTTTGGAAGCGATAGATGGCAGACCATTACAACCAGTGTACATTTCCTTAAAAACGGTTCCACTACAGTCATACGGTATCCTGATACTCCTGACGAAGCCGCATACGATATTGACGAAACACGTAGAGTACGACCGCCCAGAGGAAGAGAGATGAGGTGACGAGTGACTGCCCACCTCAGAAGCCTAACCAGAAGTGATGTGATGCTCTGAAGACCGCGACGGAGCTGAGCCCCAGAGAGTGATCGGGAGGCAGACAGCGTGACTATCCCAGACTACACCAGACGTCCAACGGAGGTGGTGGGGTGAGCCACGGCATGAGTTGATCTCTCCTAAATTCACATACAGTGATTTATGCTATCTTTACACAGTTTTATTCTAAGTGCGCATTTTTGAGTTTGATATAAAATATATAGGGTGGAGCTAAATAGAGATTTGCCCATTTTGGGCCCAACATTGGCATCTGGCTGCCAGGCCCCAGCTCTCCTCCCTACAGCAGGTCTCTCTCCCCTGCTTGCAGCCCAGCCTGGATCATAAGCCCCACACCCACGTGTGTGCTGGAAGTTTGGCTTGTCCAGAAGTCGGGCCCAACTTCTGCATTTTTCTGCGGCACCAGAGGCCTCCCTTCAGGTAAGGGTGTGTTGTTGTGTATTTGGGGTGATTATGTATATTGGGGGGGGGGGTGGATTATGTGTATTGGGGGGGTATGTGTATTTTTGGGTTATGTGTATTGGGGGTTATTATATGTATTGGAGGTGGGGGTTATTAATTGTATGGGGTGGAGTTTTTTGTGCATTGGGGTGAGGGTTATTATGTGTATTGGGTTGGGAGCATTTTTGTGCATTGGGGTGTAGGGGTTATTGTGTATTGGGGAGGGCAGGCATAGTTTGTGTATTTGGGAGGAGGGTTATTGAGTGTGTGTGGGAGAGAAAGAGAGGTGGAGAGATAGAGAGTGGTGGGGGTGGGGTGTGAGGGAGATGTGGGGGTGGGAGAGAGAAAAAGGAGAGGCTGTGGGAGAGAGAAAGAGGTGGGGGTTTGAGAGAGAGGGAGGTAAGGTGTGGCTGAGAGAGAAATGGGGGTTTTGGAGAGAGAGAGGTTGAGGTGGGAGAGAGAAAGAAGTGAGAGTGTGTGAGAGAGAAAGAGAAGTAGGGGTGTGGAAGAGAGAGAGGCGGGGAGGTGGGAAAGGTGGGGGGTGTGATAGAGGGGGGGTCTCGAATGGCCGCTGAAACTGGGGGGGGAGTCCAGTGAAAACTTTAGTCCTGGGCCATGGGAATGCTGTTGGTGACCCTGAGTGGAAGCACTGTATGCAAAGAGATAGTAGGGAAAGGCAAGGTTGCAGACTTGTCTGAGACATGTGAATGTGCTTACAAGTGGTATTTGTATTTGAAAGCAATCAAGGAACCCGCGCTCGTGCTGTCTTGTGTGTCGTAATAGTAGAACCCCTTGCTGCTGGGCGCATTGGAGTCACTCCCCACAGTCTCCTAAATACTGTAGAGATCTCCCAAAGGTGATCTCAGAAAAATGATATAAAATATGCCCACAGCACAACGGGGATCAGTATAAAATACATTTAAT
Source organism: Ascaphus truei (assembly GCA_036426205.1). Classification (NCBI taxonomy): domain Eukaryota; kingdom Metazoa; phylum Chordata; class Amphibia; order Anura; family Ascaphidae; genus Ascaphus; species Ascaphus truei. Next base: position 35,121 of record WSYH01004835.1, on the reverse strand, counting down.
AGGTCCAAAAGTAACCTTTTCTATCAGTATTTTTATTTGCTGTAAAGTTGTATATGTAGCTGCAGACATAGGCGAACACCACTGCAATATGAGCCTAGTTAAAGCCTAGTTTTATTAAATGTATGCATTATCAAAATAATGGTTTATTATGTTTTATACCATATCTATCTATATAGATTTTATTTAGGTATTTTATTGAGATGTATAACAATTGTTTTATATGATATTTTTGTTGGGATGTATTTATGATGTTATTAAACTTTTGTTCCATTGTACTGTAGACCCATTTCTATTTGGTCAGAGCTTTGTGTTCTTATTAAGAGAACCTGTGACCAAATAATTACTGTATGTCTAATTGCACTAGAAATATATATATATATATATATATATATATATATATATATATATATATATATCTATATATATATATATATATATATTCTGGACACCTAACAAGCTCCTATTGAACCCCCAAAATAACCACAACATATATATAAGCATATGAGTGTCACAGAGGAGTGCTACTAGCATGGCAATAATATTTAAAACCAGGAGCAAAACATAAAACACAGACAGAGCTCAGTGCACATCAGTGAAATTCATATACGGTACAGTGCCTAAATATATTAGTATAAATATCTATTAAATAAAGGTCTTTTAGTTTAACATTTTGGCCAAAATTGTTGTAAGCCCCTGAGCCACTGCAAGGCAACCACAATCCAGGGGTCCCTAACACTAATATAAATTCTTAATAACCTGTGCAATACCAGGAAGAATGATTTATAATAAATCTGTCAATATTAGTTGCAAAGTTCTAAGTCGATTGAAGCTTCTAATAACCTGTACATTTTATGGAAAATCTACGTACAAAATGTGAGTACATGGCTTTGCACTTCATAAATTGCTGCTATACTCTAAGATAAATGACCATACTGGTCTGCACTTATGTTGTTTTTTCTTTTTGAGATCACCATACACACCACAACACAAAGAAGATGGTGACATTATTGCTACTGCCGATTTTGAGATTTTTATTTTAACCATGTACGTTGACAGATTGAAGGAGCCAAGACACCTCTCCATTGAAACATTGTATACATGTGTACACTATATATTATTTCTTCTCTTTTTGGGTGATTTGGAGAAACGCTCCCTCCGACTCTGGAAACAAATTTCTCACTAGAGGTTTTGAGATTTCACCAATCACAAGATTAATTGCTGAAAAACATTTGTATTATCTTACTATTGTTTTTCACTTCAATATGGTAACACTATAAGTTTATTAACACTCTTTACACCTTTTATCTATACAGGACACACTTTTCACCGTAATTTAATTTTTTTGAACTTTAAATCACTTTACTTTATTTTTAATGTCTGTTTAAGCGCCTGCACAGTTCCACTTTTCATATACTCCTCCCACCTGCATGTCTGCTGTGGGGTCAGTGCTGTGCTATGCTGCTGTTTCATTCTACCAAAGAATCTCTGGGACATAACATCCAAGTTGCCCGAAGGCAGCAGTTGAAGGGCAGCCAAAGGGTGTCGTCGTTTGCTGCCATTCACTGATTTTGTAATGTTACAGCTGTTCTAAGCATTCTGAACACACAAACCTCTCATTCTCCATACCTAATGTTTCCAACCTACCCTGCCTTATAGCTGATAGCTCCTGTGGCACGACCTCTGCTAACAGCACGTTGCACAGGCATATCCTAGTTTTAAACAATACAAAGTAAAAAATGTAATATGCCATAATCATATCTCTAACAGTCCATGAAATGTCTGGAAATTGCATGTGCAACCTTTGTTCATTTAATGCAACCATGTACGTATTATTGTAACTCTGGCTTTTCCTGTCTGTTCATGTGTAACAAAAAATGTATTTGATTGTAATAGTTCTCAAACGGACTGTAAAGTATTGCGATGCCCCTTAGTGGAGGCCTGTGTTTAATTAAAAATAATCGATTGATGATGATGATGAAGCAATGATTGTGGCTGAACATTGCTACTGTAGCATCAAAGAACAAGATTTCTCCAGCAATCAGGGTTAAAATACCCTCAAGGGTTAAGCTGTGTAGGGGGAAACTCTTGTGGACCACACAAGCATCAGAGAGAAAAGAGTAGCTAGAGGCAATTAAACCCCTCCCAAGTCTCTGCTCACCACATCAAGTTGAAAATAATTAAAAAAATATTATAGATAGATTTTGGTAACGTCAATCACCCAGATGTAATCCTGTAGACATACTGTACCACTGGCTTTTGTATGCTCTAGTCCCTGAAGGATTTCCTCATTTAAAGGATTCAAATTCCTCTAACGCATGTTTAGTAAGCACAATTTGGGTGCCTTTGGGTAAATTTCTCCAGACCATGCAAGCACTGTGCATGTGTTAACTCTTTTTGTTCTCATAAAACTTCTTGATGCCTTTGTGGAATAAAAAATGCAGTCAGCATCACACTGTCAATCCTTACAGATCATATCACCACAGGAGCATAAATATCACATTTGAGTGTTGTGAGGTACCTGATTCTTTACTTGCAAGCAACCTAACCTGCTTTTCTGTGTGGGGTCTTTTAGATTAAAAAATGTGTTTAAGGAGTCCCGATATACTGTAGGAAAGATGAGCTAAGAATAAATAAAAGTACTAATTAACAGAATTAATCAGGCATACTGTACTGTAACAAGTAGCCATGAAAGGAAAGAACACTGAAGAAAGCCTTTTCATTTGGTATTTGTGCTCTCTCTATGGTCCATTAAAGACTTTTATTTAGCTTTTATCCCAGGAAATTGTCATTTAAAGGATGTGGGAATAAACCAGTTTAAACTACGTACACAGAATGAGAATGATCAAACTGTAGTGTTCTGGCCAGAAGCCATCATGTGGCTAGGAAATACATTGTTACCAATTTGTAGAGGTTTACTTTTTGCTTCTTTGTCCCCTCAATGTTTCAAGAATACTTGTTTTTTTCTCTTGTTTGCAAAGCCATTGTCAGTACCTGGGAAGCATACTATTCTTAGAGCAGGTGACAAGCAACACAACTGTATTTCTTCTCCAGTACCAAACATGGTGCATGTGATTATAATTAAAAGGGAATCCTAATAAAACTCAAAAAGTTAAGCATTGTCTACCCAGTAAGCCTGCACAAAGTAACTAAAAGGCAACTCAGGCAACCTAAACTGCCACCGTTGGACTCAAAGATGGAAAATGCAATGTCATCTCTTACGATTTTCAAATAATACTGATTTGAAGTCTATCTCGTCCATTTAAATAGCCTTAATGGAGAGTCTCACTGATAAAAATCAGTACTTTTATTAAAATGCATTTTGGGGATCTAGAACACACAACCCTTGGAGGTTTACATTCCTGGAAATTGAGGGAGGGTCCGCAGGGGTCAAAAGGTTTCGCTTAAGTCTCTGGCCGCTATAACCAAACCACATGCTTTAAAGCAAAAAAAATGTGACTTATGTCTTAAATTACCTAATATAGTGGTTCTCAAGCCTCTCATCAGGGCTTCGAAGCCAAATTAGGTGCAGTCAGTTTTGCATACAAGTGCATGGTTATTCCTAAAATGTGGGGTGGCCAGAAATAGCTGAGAGGTGTATGACAACCACTGACCTAGATCTGAGGGCATAAAGGTCAGTTCCTACTTAGTTAATAGTATTAAATATGACTTAAAATTAAGCTAAAAAGATGTCCATCAGGAAAAAATGTGAAACATAATGTATTTACCCTATGATTCCTATACCAGGAAAAGCACTCTGTATTAGATTTGTCACAACCAAACTGCAAGCAAGCAAGTTCCCCTGGGTGGGAGATTCTATGGAGTGAGCTTTTAACCATTTAAATGTGGGAAGGGGTAAGCTTCAATTAGGTAGGAGGTTGCCACCCTCCAATCAGCTAAGACTAGCTGAACAAGAATTGTAAAACAAACTGGACACCTAACAAGCTCCTATTGAACCCCCAAAATAACCACAACATATATATAAGCATATGAGTGTCACAGAGGAGTGCTACTGAGCATGGCAATATATATTTAAAACCAGAGACAAAACATAAAACACAGACAGAGCTCAGTGCACATCCAGTGAAATTCATATACGGTACAGTGCCTAAATATATATGTATAAATATCTATAAATAAAATAAAATGGTCTTTTAGTTTAACATTTTTGGCCAAAATTGTTGTAAGCCCCTGAGCCACTGCACGGCAGACCACAATTCCAGGGGTCTCTAACACTAATATAAATTATTAATAACCTGTACAATACCAGGAAGAATGATTTATAATAAATCTGTCAATATTAGTTGCTCCCTTCAGGAGGGTGTGTTGTTTGTGTTGGGGTGATATGTATATTGGGGGGGGGTGGGATGTGTATGGGGGGGGATGGGATTTGGGTTATGGTGTATTGGGGGTTTTTATGTTTGGAGGTGGGGGGTATTAATGTATGGGTGGAGTTTTTTGTGCATTGGGGTGAGGGTTATTAGTGTATTGGGTTGGGAGCATTTTTGTGCATTGGGGTGTAGGGGTTATTGTGGTATTGGGGAGGGCAGGCATAGTTTGTGTATTTGGGAGGAGGTTATTGGTGTGTGGGGGAGAGAGAGGTGGAGAGATAGAGTGGTGGGGGGGGGGGTGTGAGGGAGATGTGGGGGTGAGAGAGAAAGGGGGCTGTGGGCGAGGAAAGAGGTGGGGGTTTGAGAGAGAGGGAGGTAAGGTTGGGCTGAGGGAATGGGGTTTGGAGAGAGAAGGTTGAGGTGGGAGAGAGAGAAGTGAGGTGTGTGAGAGAAGAGAAGTAGGGGTGTGGAAGAGAGAGAGGCGGGGAGGTGGGAAAGGTGGGGGTGTGTGATAGAGGGGGGGTCTCGAATGGCCGCTGAAACTGGGGGGGGAGTCCAGTGAAAACTTTAGTCCTGGGCCATGGAATGCTGTTGGTGACCCTGAGTGGAAGCACTGTATGCAAAGAGATAGTAGGGAAAGGCAAGTTGCAGACTTTTCTGAGACATGTGAATGTGCTTACAAGTGGTATTGTATTTGAAAGCAATCAAGGAACCCGCGCTCGTGCTGTCTTGTGTGTCGTAATAGTAACCCCTTGCTGCTGGGCCATTGGAGTCACTCCCCACAGTCTCCTAAATACTGTAGAGATCTCCCAAGGTGATCTCAGAAAAATGATATAAAATTGCCCACAGCACAACGGGGATCAGTATAAATACATTTAATGGTCCAAAAGTAACCTTTTCTATCAGTATTTTATTTGCTGTAAGTTGTATATGTAGCTGCAGACATAGGCGAACACCACTGCAATATGAGCCTAGTTAAAGCCTAGTTTTATTAAATGTATGCATTATCAAATAATGGTTTTATTATGTTTTATACCATATCTTCTATTAGATTTATTTAGGTATTTTATTGAGATGTATAACAATTGTTTTATATGATATTTTTGTTGGATGTATTTATGAGTTATTAAACTTTTGTTCCATGTACTGTAGCCCATTTCTATTTGGTCAGAGCTTTGTGTTCTTATTAAGAGAACCTGTGACCAAATAATTACTGTATGTCTAATTGCACTAGAAATATATATATATATATATATATATATATATATATATATATATATATATATAGATAAATATTATTCTGGACACCTAACAAGCTCCTATTGAACCCCCAAAATAACCACAACATATATATAAGCATATGAGTGTCACAGAGGAGTGCTACTGAGCATGGCAATATATATTTAAAACCAGAGACAAAACATAAAACACAGACAGAGCTCAGTGCACATCCAGTGAAATTCATATACGGTACAGTGCCTAAATATATATGTATAAATATCTATTAAATAAAATGGTCTTTTAGTTTAACATTTTTGGCCAAAATTGTTGTAAGCCCCTGAGCCACTGCACGGCAGACCACAATTCCAGGGGTCCCTAACACTAATATAAATTCTTAATAACCTGTGCAATACCAGGAAGAATGATTTATAATAAATCTGTCAATATTAGTTGCAAAGTTCTAAGTCTGATTGAAGCTTCTAATAACCTGTACATTTTATGTAAACATATCCTACGTACAAAATGTGAGTACATGGGCTTTGCACTTCATAAATTGCTGCTATACTCTAAGATAAATGACCATACTGGTCTGCACTATATGTCTGTTTTTTTCTCATTTTGAGATCACCATACACACCACAAACCAAAGAAGATTGTGACATTATCTGCTACTGCCGATTTTGAGATTTTTATTTTAACACACTGTACGTTGACAGATTGAAGGAGCCAAGACACCCTCCCCATTGAAACAGTTGTATACATGTGTACACTATATATTATTTCTTCTCTTTTTGGGTGATTTGGAGAAACGCTCCCTCTGGACTCTGGAAACAAATTCTCACTAGAGGTTTTGAGATTTCACCAATCACAAGATTAATTGCTGAAAACATTTGTATTATCTTACTATTGTTTTTCACTTCACTATTGGTAACACTAATAAGTTTATTTAACACTCTTTACACCTTTTATCTATACAGGACACACTTTTCACCGTATATTTAATTTTTTTTTGAACTTTAAATCACTTTACTTTTATTTTTAATGTCTGTTTAAGCGCCTGCACAGTTCACTTTTCATATACTCCTCCCACCTGCATGTCTGCTGTGGGGTCCAGTGCTGTGCTATGCTGCTGTTTCATTCTACCAAAGAATCTCTGGGACATAACATCCAAGTTGCCCCGAAGGCAGCAGTTGAAGGGCAGCCAAAGGGTGTCGTCGTTTGCTGCCATTCACTGATGTTTTGTAATGTTACAGCTGTTCTATAGCATTCTGAACCTAACAAACCCTCTCATCTCCCATACCTAATGTTTCAACCTACCCTGCCTTATAGCTTGATAGCTCCCTGTGGCACGACCTCTGCTAACAGCACGTTGCACAGGCATATCCTAGTTTCTAATACAATACAAAGTAAATGTTAATTATGCCCATAATCATATCTCTAACAGTCCATGAAATGTCTGTAAATTGCATGTGCAACCTTTGTTCATTTAATGCAACCATGTACTGTATTATTGTAACTCTGGCTTTTCCTGTCTGTCTCATGTGTAACAAAATAATTGTATTTGATTGTAATAGTTCTCAAACGGACTGTAAAGTATTGCGATGCCCCCTTAAGTGGAGGCCTGTGTTTACTTAAAAAATAATCGATGATGATGATGATGAAGCAATGATTGTGGCTTGAACATTGCTACTGTAGCATCAAAGAACAAGATTTCTCCAGCAATCAGGGTTAAAATACCCTCAAAGGGTTAAGCTGCTGTAGGGGAAACTCTTGTTGGACACACAATGCATCAGAAGAGAAGTGAGTAGCTAGAGGCAATTAAACCCCTCCCAAGTCTCTGCTCACCACATCAAGTTGAAAAATAATTAAAAAATACTTATAGGTATCAGATTTTGGTAAACGTCAATCACCCAGATGTAATCCTGTAGACATACTGTACCACTGGCTTTTTGTATGCTCTAGTCCCTGAAGGATTTCCTCATTTAAAGGATTCAAATTCCTCTAACAGCATGTTTAGTAAGCACAATTTGGGTGCCTTTGGGTAAATTTTCTCAGACCATGCAAGCACTGTGCATGTGTTAACTCTATTTTGTTCTCATAAAACTTCTTGATGCCTTTGTGGACTAAAAAATGCCAGTCAGCATCACACTGTCAATCCTTACAGATCATATCACCACAGGAGCATAAATATCACATTTGAGTGATTTGTGAGGTACCTGATTCTTCTACTTGCAAGCAACCTAACCTGCTTTTCTGTGTGGGGTCTTTTAGATTAAAAATGTGTTTAAAGGAGTCCCGATATACTGTAGGAAAGATGAGCTAAGAATAAATAAAAGTACTAATTAACAGAATTAATCAGGCATACTGTACTGTAACAAGTAGCCAATGAAAGGAAAGAACACTGAAGAAAGCCTTTTCATTTGGTATTTGTGCTCTCTCTCTATGGTCCATTAAAGACTTTTATTTAAGCTTTTATCCCAGGAAATTGTCATTTAAAGGATGTGGGAAAATACCAGATTTAAACTACGTACACAGAATGAGAATGATCAACTGTAGTGTTCTGGCCAGAAGCCATCATGTGGCTAGGAAATACTCATTGTTACCAATTTTGTAGAGGTTTACTTTTTGCCTTCTCTTGTCCCCTCAATGTTTCAAGAATACTTGTTTTTTTCTCTTGTTTGCAAAGGCCATTGTCAGCTACCTGGGAAGCATACTATTTCTTAGAGCAGGTGACAAGCTAACACAACTGTATTTCTTCTCCAGTACCAAACATGGCTCTGCATGTGATATATAATTAAAAGGGAATCATAAATAAACTCAAAAAGTTAAGCATTGTCTACCCAGTAAGCCTGCCAAAAAGTAACTAGAAAAGGCAACTCAGGCAACCTAAACTGCCACCCGTTGGACTCAAAGAATAGGAAAATGCAAATGTCATCTCTTACCGATTTTCAAATAATACTGATTTGAAGTCTATCTCGTCAATTTAAATAGCCTTTAATGGAGTCTCACTGATAAAAATCAGTACTTTTCTATTAAAATGCATTTTTGGGGATCTAGAACACACAACCCTTGGAGGTTTACATTCCTGGAAATTGAGGGAGGGTCCTGCAGGGGTCAAAAGGTTCTCCTGCTTAATGTCTCTTGGCCGCTATAACCAAAACCCACATGCTTTCAAAGCAAATAAAAATGTGACTTATGTCTTAAATTACCTAATATAGTGGTTCTCAAGCCTCTCATCAGGGCTTCAGAAGCAAATTAGGTGCAGTCAGTTTTGCATACAAGTGCATTGGTTATTCCTAAAATGTGGGGTGGCCAGAAATAGCTGAGAGGTGTATGACAACCACTGACCTAGATCTGAGGGCTATAAAGGTCAGTTCCTACTTAGTTAATAGTTATTAAATATGACTTAAAATTAAGCTAAAAAGATGTCCATCAGGAAAAAATGTGAAACATAATGTATTTACCCTATTGATCCTATCCGTGTCCCACTCTAACCTACTGCACCGACACACTTTATTCGAGCAAATACCCAGTATATACCTGGAATGCGCCGCTCCTCACCTCTGACACAGCCCGGCGTTTGGCTTCCCCACCTGGGTTCATGCCTGGCTGAGCGGGCGCTGATTCTGTTTAATGATAATGATTGATTTAATAGCTGCAATGCTTCGCATGTCTACCAGATGGCATAAATTCATGAATTGTAATGCAGTATATATAAATATACTGTGCAGTATTGCAGCCAGCGGGAAATAAATGTCTTCAATCCCTGCCTGGAAAATACCTCAATTGCACTCGGGCAGAAAACAGTCACAAACCTCAATACACCCGGGTATACCCGAATTCGTGGGACTAGCCGAGCTCGAATAAAGTGTGTCGCCAGTGTATATCTTTAACTTCTCCCATATGCTCTAGCACTTTCCCCTCATCCATTAAGCATGCAGTTGTAACACCATTTGCAAAACAACACCCATGACCCTTCATGTCTTATTAATTACCTCCCTATTCCCTCCTGCCATTTGCCTTCAAGCAGCTAGAACGTCTAATTTTTTCCCGCATGATCAACTTTATTAATTCCCAAGTCCTTCTGGACCCCCTGGAATTTGTCTTTTATATACAATAGCTTACTCAACTGAGACTGCCCTCACTAAACAAGTAAATTATATCCATTAAGCAAAATGCCAAAGTAATTTTTCCATGCTTATTCTACTTGATCTTTCTGTTGCTCTCGATACTATTGACCACTCGTCTCATTTAAACTCTATCCTTTTTTGGCATTAGAAACACAGCTTTAACCTGGTTTTCCTCATATCTCTCCCACCACTCTTTTTCTGTCCTTTTTGATAACATCTCCATGCCCCCTGTTGGTGTACCTTAGGGCTCTGTTCTGGCAACTCTCCTCTTCTCATCAATGCCTTTGGCTTTAAGTATCACCTCTAGATGATACCAATACATGATGTAGCCAGGTGTCCCCTCTGGTCCCCCCACCTCCCTGCTCTCCTGTCTCCATCCTTACCTCCGATGCCAGGGGGATGTTGCAGGGAGGGTGACGGGCTTGCCGGCTGCCCTCTTCGCAGGGTGCCGCCATTGTTGGTTGCATGTGCATCTGCTCCGGTTTACGCATGCGCAGAGAACATGTGGCGGCCATTAGGAATCGCACATGCGCACGCGGCCCCAATGCAATATAGACCCCACGGGGACTGCAAGCCCCATAGTGCTTAGGGGCTGAGTACCACCTGACACCAGGGAACCAATGGTATGGCTGTTTCCACATGAAACGGAAGGAAGATATACTGCATGCTGGGGCAGGAAGAAGCAGTCAAGGTCTGGACAGAGAGGGTGCAGGTGGGGTCCCCGGAGCACTGCTTCGGTGGACTAAGCCAGAATTGTCCCCATGGTCCCAGATAGTTCCCTGACTCACCGTAGATGAACTGAGATGTGTATACTATAGGGAAGGCCCCCAGATAGGGACCTTGTCACCATAGTATTACTGGTAGATATGCTGCAGGACATTTCCTGAAGTAAAAGTGCAGTCTGTTGCCTGAAGCAGATCAAGACTCCATATTAGAGACTGCTCATAGGGGTAACATCCGGCTTGAGGCCCCTTCAGAGAAGCCAGCCTGAGGATCCATCCAAGAGAGGAGCATCAGACCGCGCGCAGAACCACGTCACTGATCTGCAGATTGCTGCTGTTGTCCTGGTCTGGACTGAGACCAGGGAGGTATTAACAAGTGCACCAACGGGCCCCAACACACAGGGAAGTGCGCTATCCCACAAACACACTCTTTGGGGAGGAACTTGCTGGATGACACTCAGGGGTTAAGTGCCCAGGCACTCCAGTACTTTGGGGTTCTCAACAGGGAGGTGTTATTGTGGGGTGATAATCTGCTAGTGCTTTCAGACATTCAGTGCTTTGGGAACATTCCCCTGGACGGTGCCACTATTGGGTCATATTCTGTGGTTGTGTTATGATATGGTACATGCAAAATTTATGTGTTTAGTAAATACTGTTCATATACAATCGTGTGTAATTATTGTTTATGTTGGTTCCGTGAGGGAATACTCTCACTACGCTGGATCCCTTATTGGTGGAGGCGCTGCACCGTGAAATAAGTGTAGTAAGTGTATCCCAGGCTCCCAGTGGCGGAGGCTCAGGCCTCCCGGTATCCACACAGGTGAAAGCAGCATGGGTAGTTCGGTACTAGGGGTTACAAGGGCAACAATTGTATACTTAATCACCCCTAACCTCAACCAGCAATCCAGTCCCAAGTCTCTGCTTGGCCTCTTGATGCTCCCATCCTCAATAAGTCAAAATCTGAGCTCTTCACATTTCCTTCTAAAACTGTTCCAATATCCTCTTTTTCCATAATAGTAAACTGAACCACCATCCATGCTGTTACAAAAGCATGTTGCCTAGGTAGGAGATCTGACTCCTCCCTCTTCTTTTTCATTCACATTCCTCCTCTGGCAAAAACCTGTTGCTTCTTTGTCTGTACAAAGAAGAAGAAGCAGGCACACGGTCTTACTCAAAAGGAGGTTTAATATGCCATAAAGTCCAACGTTTCGGCAGTCAAATACTGCCTTTCTCAAGGTGAAGGCTTCTTTGTCTGTAACATCTCCAAGATCCACCCTTTCCGTTCCCATCTGAATTATTGTAACTTAGTACTAACAGGTCTTGCTGTTTCACAACTTTCTCCGTTGCAATCTATCCAACATTCTGCAGCTAGAATCGTTTCACTTTCTATTGAAACGGTCTCTTCTAATCTCCTCCTCAAATCCCTCTCCTGGCTTACCATCAAATTCTAATCACCTACAAAGTTTTCCTTCCACTCGTCTGCTCCTCCCTATAGCCCATGTAAGCTTTTATTTCTTGCTGTACTCCTGCTCGTTTCCTGCACTCTGCTGCACCTGTACACTACTTTTTTTCTTTGAACCCCTTCAACCTGCTTTCTCTTGCCTAAACCATTTCCCCTTAGTTAAGCTTACATGTGGAACAACCTCCCATTTGGTATACACCGAGCACCTTCTTTCCCCACCTTTAAGTAAACCTAAAAACCCACCTTCTGAATGAAGCATTTTAATAACTTGGACTCATGGCTACTACCCACACCTACAGACGTACTTACCAACCATATAGGACGAGCAAGAGAAAGTAACCTAGTATGGGCACTTTATGGGTAATATTAAAATATTTGATTAAATATCCAAACTAAAATAATGGGTATTAAAAATGATAATTAAACGCTTGGTGATCCCAAAATATGAACAGAAATAAATGTTCTAGATCTAAGTAATTGCTGAAGAACATAAATATGTATCTATCAGTGTTGGACACGTGGATTATAATTTCCACTGTTCAGATTAAGAACATGAACTTGGAGTCTGGCTAAGTAGTTACTGTATTATAATTGTGTCAGGTAAGTGATGCTCCCTAGATCCAGAGTCAGTATGCAGGGTATACACTAACACGAACCCTTGTCTGGTCTGCCTAATTGGTGCAGCATAAAGCTGCTAAGCAGTGAAAGAACCTGTGCCTCACAGATATAGGTGGGGTATACATATAAGACAAGGTATGGTGTAAGATTTACACTGCTGAATGGTGTAAGTGTATGCGACATACAGATCTAGGGTAAATAATAGCAAATGTAGGTCATGCACGTGACCACTTAGTACATGCCGATTAAGTAAGCCGGGGTTACAGAAACACACAGTGGTGCCCCGTGGGAAGTGGTTCTAGTGCTAATGAAAACACTTCCCAACACCAATAAAAGTCTCAGCAGGTAAACAAACAAACTTTTAAAAGTGTCTATTCGTGTGCCTTCAAAGCAGAATCAGTCATGGAAGCTTAGGGCTGTAACAATGTAGAGTCTCTGATGCCCTGACAGTTTACTGTAGCTGGATAAACTCAGGCACCAGGTTGGTAAGGATATACTAATGTACTGATCAAACCCCAAGTCTTTTGTCAGAGCTGTTCAATAAAAGATCAGTACATTTAGGAGATAGATACTGTATATAACATGCATAAATCAAGTACATGAATGTACCCACTGAGCTGTGCAAACAGTAGAACAATTGCCAGGCTCCTAGAAATTCTTCAGATCATCGGATCTAGTATATGGGAGTAACGGTAAAGTGAACGCTGCAATTGCGGACAAACAATGTATATACCACGGGTAAGGGGGGGGGGGAATGTGTGAACCCCTGCTCAGCTACATAATGAGTGAATAGTAGTATAGATACGGTGCTGGACTGAGAGTTGTGTAACCAATATATCAAAAGAGAAAAGAACTCAGGTATCACTAGTGGTAAATGTCAATATTAAAATAATCTTTAATCGAAAATATTAAAATAAATGGTTCAATGGAATGGATAAAAAGGGAGCAAAATAAGGGATAACTGACTAGAGGAGCTAAAGACTGCAATGATCAAATGATTATGCAGTCCTGTATGCGGCTCTCTTATGGTATAGCCTGTGTCCGATACCCTAATTATCACAGTGTTAAGCCCTTAGTTTAACCTTTTGTGCTCTCTAAGTAAAAACGACTCCATGAGTCAAGACTGGAACTATACCAGTGATAGCGAGTCGCTACTTATGAATAGACCCCTATTGTCGGTCTAATAGTGTGGCAGTGTCAAGTTGCTATTAGTCCTCAAGAAGAAGGACTGCAGTTAGCGTGTGTGAATACTAATAATACTACCCCCTGGCCAGGGGAGAAAGTTTATATAGTATTAAGGCCGTAATTCATATAACTGGTCTTGCACAGTAAAATATTGTGTAGCCAGGTCTCCCCAGCCTGTCAGTGCCCCCCTCACCTCGCTGCCGATCGCGGGGGCCGCCGCGTCCAATGGCGACTCCGTCCGGCGAGTGCAGGGGTGAGGGCGGTCAGGTCCCAGCTCGGGAGTTGCTGGGGACGCGTGCGGCTGGTTGCCAGGGCCGCACGTGCGTCACGGAGATCCCGGCGCTCTCGGAGCCGGGCGGAGAGGGCCCTTCCATTACCCCCTCGCTCGCGCATGCGCAGTGGCTGCGCGAGTATAGGGATGGAGCAGGGAGCAGCGCGGCTTCTCCTGCCTGTGGCCGGTTGCCGGGGACGCGATAGGGCCGTTGCTAAGGCCGCGATCGCGTCTCTAAGGTCCCGGCGGCCGCTGAAGCAGGGCGCCGCCATTGCGCTGCGGGTTGCGCATGCGCAGGGCCCCGATAGTGTAGGGAGAGCCCCAGAGACACCGGTATGTGTCATCGAGTGGCAGTGTCGCCGCCATCTTTATAGCGTACCATACGCGACGTGCCCGCTATAAAGATGGTGGCGACACTGTCACCGATGCCCCAAACCGGGGCCTGTAACTCGGGAAGCAGGGGGTCCCTGAGCCAGAAATCAATGCAGTTCAGCTCAGGGGACCCCCTGCTCCCGCACAATAGTATTAAAATACATTAATGCTGCTTCATTACCATAGCGGATAGCCGCTAAGGCAATGAAGGTGTTAAGGCATAATAGCATGTTTATTGGGGACAATTGCCCCCAGTAAACATTGCAATAAACAACATACACCCCCTGTGTATTTAAAATACATAAAGAACAATCAATATAATAAATACATATAGTACTCACCCATGTCCAGCAGACACCATGAAGGCCATCCTCATCTTCATCACCGTCCATGCCCCCTCTGATGCTGCAAAACATGAACAAGAATGAAAGCAGCCAATGTAATGTCCCCTAACCCCTTAATCACCATAGTGGTTATTAACCGCTACAGTCATTTAGGGGTTAACCCACCCTCACCCACCACTCGGGAGGCCTACATACCCTCCCCCACTAACCTCCCACCCCGTGAGGCCTAACCACCCTCACCCAATACCCAGCCGGGAGGCCTACCCACATACCCTTGGGGTCAATACCCCCTTCCCCCACCCCCAGTACCCACAATAAAAACAATACAGCCCCAAAAAATACATCATTCTATTTATTAAATACATAACCCACCCCTGTGCCCCCCCATAAATACATGATTTATTCTTTGACATACAGGGTAGATACCCCAGGCCCATGTGAGTCCCCGGTGGGCCTGACGGGTCACCTCACAGACCTACAGGTTACCAGCAACATGTTTCACACAGGTTCTGGAGGCCTGTTGGTGGGTCCTGCCAGGTGCCATGGCCCACCAGGTGGTCTCCGCGGGTCAGCATGGGCCACAATTGGGTCCTCACGGTAGGCCCGCGGATGTCTGGGGGCCCCGGGTCAGACCCACAGGTGTCTGAGGGGCCTCGAGTGGTTCCCACGGGGGTCTGGGGACCCACGGGTGGTCCCTACAGGTCTGCGGTGCCCCCACAGTTGTGTGGCCACCGGTTCTTCCCCGCAGGTGTCCCCCGTGGACCACGCAGCCTGATACCTGTGAGAAGCCCGAGGATACCGCAGGTGGTCTCCAGAGGTCTCTCGCAAACCAAAAGGAACAAACCCTGTATGTTAAAAAAATAAACCTGACCTATACATTAAATACATCAATTCCCCCTCCCCCCCACACATACAGTACAATAATGTGCAAAATAACCATTATCCAGATATGGATAATAGATTATCTGACCATTATTAAACACATTAACTAGCATAATAACATAAATAAAGTTCTACTGACCTCATCAATAAGAAGCCCCCTCGCCAGCAACATCCTTGTCTTCCGTTGCCAACAAAATACATAGCCAATACATTGCAATTACATTCTGCGATCAATTAACCCCTTAATCACCGTATCTGATAATAACCACAAAGGTAATTAAGGGGTTAAACCACCCTTGCCCGATACCCACCCTTCACCCATTTATTTATTCAGTGGCTTCATCATGCAACTCTCTCTCTCTATATATATTTACACACACACACACACACACACACACACACACACACACACACACACATGATGAACCAATATACAAATAAATGTTTAAGGGTTATCAACAACATGCTCTAATAAAAATAGCACTTCTCCATATCATCCCCCGTCAAATAAAATCCTATTTCCTAAACAAATCAAATGTCATCTTCTAATCTAAAGCATCAAATGCCAATCAAAACATTGCATTTACATTACAAAAGAATGGTGGAGCACTGCTGGAAAAAATGAAGGGCTGGAGGCTAATGGCTGTCTCCTGTCTCCACCTCGTGGTGGCATAGGAACATGCTCAACAGCCGAAAAAGAGAAGCCCTGGATACCTCCCTGTGGACAACCAACAAAATGTCTGGCGACAGGATGAATGATGTTGCTTTTTTTGATGGCCCTGACGTGTTCCATAATTCTATGTTCCTATGCCACCACGAGGTGGAGACAGGTTGAACATGCTCAACAGGCGTGAGATGTTCTGGATATTTAGTATGGACACACTTTACCCATCTGGAATCAATCAAGATTGGGAATTGATTCACTTTCTTTAAAATAATTAATGATAATTAATGATCTTGATATATATCCTGTTACATGTATTATGTTTTTCAATATTTATTAGGATTATGGTTTATTTAATGAGAATTTTGGTATTTAGATTTATTTATTTAGTTAATTCATTAGTGATATATTTATCATATAGATTTGTGGTTTTATTTAATATATGTTATACAAATAATTTTTCATTATATTATTATACATTTCATTATTTTTATGAATTTATGGGATATGGTTCACGCAATTAGATTAATACACGTATATGTATGGATTTATTATGTATATGCTATAGATTATTTTTTATTTTTTATTATATAATTATGTATTTCACCATCTTTTTAACTCATCTAGTTACGCGTCCCCCAGTGGGATATGGTTTATGAAATTAGATAAGTTTATGTATATGCATTGATTTATATATTACAATTAGTATAAGATTTCACTACATTTAATATTTGTATATTATTACACATTTTGTGTATTTTCACTTTAAAAGGGTTAAGTGTGATTATTCATAGGTCATATATTGCTTTGATATATTTTTTTGTTATTTCAATATGGTTCAGTTTTCATTTTTTACGTTGTAGGATATCCTTTAATATAGCTTTATGTATTTCTTCATCATTTTTTTACGATTGTCTTGTGTTGTTGTTTTAAAATGATAAAGTTTTTTTTGCTTTGAAGTTTCGACTTCGTACAGTGAGCACTTTTGTCCTCCTTGGGCTTCCGTAGCTGTTAGGCTCCGATCGCCATCTTGGTTTTCGGAAGGATGCTCTCGGTGACAGGGAAGCTGCTGACAGGTTAGAGACTCAGCAAATGGGTTGATATGTAGGTTTTAATAATGTTATTTACTCGTTTTTGCATGTACGATTGGGGTGGTGGTTTCAACCTTGAGGCACCCGTAGCTTTTCACCTGACCTCGTGATCGGGGGGTGTTCTTTTGGCGCGAATTCACTTCCGCATTCAGACATCCATAAAGGGGTGATTTCTTCACACTCTGGTTACTCTTTGACAAAGCGCTATGACAGCGCGAAACGCGTTAGAGAACCTGTTTCTGTAGCTCTGTCTACTTATGCACTAGAATAAAGCATTTTTAATTTTGCCATTAGCCTCCAGCCCTTCATTTTTTCCAGCAGTGCTCCACCATTCTTTTCTACTGCGATTTACTACTACCGGAGGGAGGCACGCTGCTTTTTCCAGGCCATGCATTAACCGTGAGTTAAATGCTCTTTTCAATCATATGCAGTTTGTATATACTACTGGGCGATTTTTCTGCTCAAGCCTAGGGATATAGGTGTCTTACTCCATTAGTGGGTGTGGGTGGGCTCTCTTCATTGAGTGCTAATTACACACACTCACTGTGGGGTTCCTCAACCTTTATTTGTTATCCCACACTATGGCTACAAGGTGAGCATCTAAGCCTATATACTGCACATATATCCTTATTGAAGATATAGTCTCTCCTCAGACTCCGGATATTAGAAGCACCTATTGGGGATTCATTTCCAATTTCCATTGCTTTTACATTGTATACATGATGCATACAATCTATGCACCATGTACACTCTTCAAATCAATGTTAACATTACAATATTCCAAACAAAATACCATTCAATACAAACAAGTATACTATTAAATCCAAGCAAGTCACCATAAATCAATTAGCATTCAGTAATCACATCCCAAAACAATTAAAATACCATCCATACCAATTACACAATTAACTATTGCAATCGTTAAACAGAACAAGTTACCATCAGACAAAATATAAGTACACCAAAAAATACAATATACAAAAGCAAGCCTCACCATGACCTAAAGTACACCATGCAAGACCAAAAATTACATCTATCTAATTCGAAAACACATTACACACACATTTATGCATAGCAGCATAGCCAAAATCATTTAAAATAATGCAAAACAAGCTTTTCCAACAAAATCATTTCTTACCCTGTATGTATATAATCGATCTAGACATACATACATACATACAGTGGCAAGAAATGATCTTCCAAAAAAAAAAAACACATGTAAAAAAACAAATAAACATGTACAAATTTAAAAAAAAAAAAAACATTTATTTTGTTCACTTACCATTACTTGATCCACTCACCGACTCCCGTTGAACAGCTTACTCTCGAACCAATCCACGCACAGGAACCCATAAAATAATAAACCTTAAAATAATAAACCAAAACAATCCATGGGTCTTCTATTTGTAATCCATCTTCATCTGCATTCTTCTTTCTTGTATCTTCCGCTCTCTTCCGGGGTCTTCTTCTCTTCTTCGGCCACGCCCTGGTCTTCTCTTTCTTCCGGAGGTCCTTCCTCCTCGGCGTCTGCCTTCAAAATGAGACGACATAGGCTTTTATAGGCCTATGACGTCACATTTTCATCATATGGTTCACACGGCCCTGATTGGGCCGTGAAAACCATGTGATTTGGGGGAAAAAAAATCATTTTGATGACGTCATTTAAAGGCAATGATGCCAGCCAATCAGAATGGCTGAGCTTCAATTGCCTTTAAGATGACGTCATGAAAAGAAAGATGGCAGGCCTCACATGGTACGGTAGCCAATCAGAGCGTGGGAACTACATCCCGACTCTGATTGGCTCTTGTAGACCATGTGACAGAGGCTTGGGGGAGAACGGATGTGACGTCATTGAAAGCCTGTCACATGGTACTAGAGCCAGAGTAGGGATGTATTTCACACGCTCTGATTGGCTACCGTACCATGTGAGGCCGGCCATCTTTCTTTTCATGACGTCATCTTAAAGGCAATTGAAGCTCGGGGACTCACGTGAGCCTGGGGTATGAACCCTGTATGTCAAAGAATAAATCATGTATTTATGGGGGGGCACATGGGGTGGGTTATGTATTTTTGGGGCTGTGTATTTTTGGGGCTGTGTATTGTTTTTAATGTGGGTACTGGTGGTGGGGGAATTGGGTATTGACCCCCAAGGGTATGTGGGTAGGCCTCCCGGCTGGGTAGTGGGTGAGGGTGGTTAGGCCTCATGGGGTGGGGGGTTAGTGGGGGAGGGTATGTAGGCCTCCCGAGTGGTGGGTGAGGGTGGGTTAACCCCTTAATGACTGTAGCGGTTAATAACCGCTATAGTGATTAAGGGGTTAGGGGACATTACATTGGCTGTTTTCGTTCATGTTTTGCAGCATCGGAGGGGGCATGGACGGTGATGAAGATGAGGATGGCCTTCATGGTGTCAGCCGGACATGGGTGAGTACTATATGTATTTATTATATTGATTGTTCTTTATGTATTTTAAATGGGCAAATTCACTATTATGCATATGTGGATAATAGTAATTTTGCACATTACTATACTGTAGGTGTTAAGGGTGGTGTATGTATGTGTTGTAATTATTTTGGGGTGCACTTAATTGGTACTGCAGGCCTGCGGGGAACACCCAAGGGCCCCCGCCGGCCTATAGTATCATTGATGTGCATATATGTGTATGTTAGGGGGGTATAAGGGTTGGTGCAGATATATATTTATTTATTTAGTTATTTATTTACTGTGGGGCTGTTGTGTGTGTTTTTTTTAATTGTGGGTAGTGGGGGTGGGTGAAGGGGGTATTAGCCCCAACGGTGGTTGTTAAGGGCTTGCGGGTGGGTAGCGGGATGGCTTAACCCCTTCGTGACTGTAGCGGTATTAACCGCTAAGGTCAAGAAGGTAACCCCTTGTGCACCCGCAACCCACTCCCCCCCCCGCAAGCCCTAAACAAACACCAAGGGCCAAATACCCCCTTCACCGCCCCCCCCACCCCGCTACCCACAATAAACCTGGCACGGCTGGTTAACCCCTTCATTGCCTTAGCGGTTAGCCGATAAGGTAATGAAGTGGGCTTTAAATGCATTGTTCCTACCTCGGATGCATGCCGGGTGGCTCCGGTGCTGCTATTAATGGTATCAGCTCTGGAGACCCCCGGCATCAATCCCAGCCAGGAAAAGAGCCTGATTTTTTCTAAGTGCCGATCCGCCACTCATCCGCAGCCTCTCACCAGCAACTTGCCTACTTTTTGTGGCGTGCCGGATTGCCGTGAAAAATGCCATTCTAGAGTGGCGCAAAGCTACTTGCCACTACTAGAATTGAGCGTGGTTGAAAAAATGGCTAGTTGCGGCGAAAAGTGCCTTTTTGCCGCGCGGATGGCGGAAAAAAAACGCCAAACACCTTGGCGTTTTTTTTGCTTTTCGCCAAGTTTTCGCCCCTTACTGAATAGGGGTATGCATTTTTGGCTTGAAACGGGCGAGAAGTGCCTTTCCGCTGCTTACTGCATGACCCCTTAAGTTTGGAGTTGCCTGGCTATTTATTCCCTTCTCTGAATACCAGAAGCAGGATTTCCCTGGCTGTGCTCTATCTACATCTACTACAACTCTGAATCTACACCTGGATGGACTGCACGCCACAGACGATGGGAGTGTCCCTTGGAGTGTACAGGTAAAGAGCCGCAGTGCCTTATGATATATCCTGTACACAACGGACATTATTATACATGTATCCACATTCTGGTTGGGTGTTTATTGAAGTGTCAATTGATGTGGGTGTCACGTGGACTCCACTAGACACTTATCCCCTCCAGCTCAATTATATTATTATACTGTGGACACTCCATCTTCATCTGAATACTTATCTTATATATTCTCTACAGACGGGACCGTGTCTGATTGTTGAGCACTACACTCGCTCTACTGTTAGAGCAGAGAGAGGCTGAAGTTCTGATAAGACAGAGAAGCAAGATATTGCATATCTGTCAATATTTTAAAATAAAAATGATTCATAACCATTGAAAAATGTTGAGCCATAGTGGTGCCTAATTAAAGGTTCACCCAGATAATTGCACCGTCTTCCCCACATGCCAGCTGGGCAACCTCCTGTCCAACCATGAACCATTATTCTTCCCATGTATCTTGTTGCAACTTTACTTTCTTGTCTTCGTCAACCAGCAACTCACTATTAAACCATACACTCACTGGCATTTGTTCATCAGTGCACCTGATCCAATCAGGTGCCCTCCAGAGCACCTGCTCCCTGAGACACTGACCTGTACACCCACTCACCTGTCCATCACAGCACCTGCTCTCTCAGAGACACTGACCTGTACATCCACTCATCTGTCCATCTCTGAAAAGCACTCACTCACCTATTCACCAATGCACCTAGTCACTCGCTTACATACCCACCTACTCACCAAGAGGCAGACACCTACACACTCATCTGGAATTAAACAAATGATACTGTTTTACCTGCCCATTCCATAGAAGTGTAGCACAATGTGCAAACACACACACACACACACACTCACACAGATTTGGTTTACCCCCTCCTTTAGACAGAAAAAGGTGCAGGGAGACTTATGGCGAAGAAGTGTTTTGTGGAAATATCCAGCAGTGAAAGGGTTTAGAAGAGATATAAAGCTTGAAAAATATCTTGTAATGATTTTTTTGGATGCTGTTTATGTTTGAACTTTCCTCCCTCATCCGGTAGAAACTTCCGCCTCCTTTTCCTGTGTCCCTCCAAAGTTTTGCACAATAGAGAACCAGAAATGCTCCATGGTCTTTACTCCACCTTTCTCCTTCCTGCAGGGGATATCCTTTCCATGAAGACGCTGATAGAATGCAGCACTCCCATTAAAACTGAACACGGTTCTGTATCTACTATTCAGTAAAGCATTGAAATACATGAAACAATAAGGCTTATCTACAATGCTAAATAGCTCTGGTCACCAAATGGGGCCTAGTGTTTTCTGCCTTATCTGTAACCCCATTTATTGTACTCTCTGTGACCTCTGCACTAGATAAAAGATGTTTTGTAGCCATTGGTTGCTTTATGCTTAATTATTTTTCTATGCTCTCATGCAGGTGTCGCAAACCCAAATGCCTACTGGGGCTAGGCAGTAAACGTAAATGAGTGAAGCGGGCCGGGTGTAAGAAAAATCAAGTGCCAGAAATATAATCAAACTTTCTTTATTTTTACTGAACTGTGGTGTACTGTAAGCACATGTAACCCTGCTTCCCCCCTTCCCCCAGACTCTACGGTGGTGTCTAGGGTGCAGGAGGGCAGATTACATGCGGTGTGGTGCATACCTGTGAGGAACAGGAGGGCCTGAGCTTCCCGCGATGTTGTTGGGGAGCCAGGACCGGGCTTCTGGGGTGGTAGCCTCCATGATCTCTTAGTGGTGCAGCGCCTCCATCTTCTATACTCCCAGGAATATGGGACAGGACCTGTATAGAAGAACCCCTTGGGTCCCAGGGTAATAGCTTCCAATTCACACACAGTCTTTGGTAACAAAGGATAGTCTCTTTTATTAGCAGATCAGCAACTCCACGCGGTAGTGGCGTCCAGTAGCCGCAACAACAGCCAAGCTGTACTTATTACTCCGCTCTCCTCCCACACAGATAATTCCTCCTCTCCTTCCCTCCAAGTCTCTCCTCCGACAGGATGGTCTGGGCTAGGGCTTCAATACCCCGTGGCCCACCCCCGAGGTTATCCTCGCGGTGGGTCTTGGATTCTCCCCATCACCCCTGGCAGTGGGGTGAGGGCATTGGTCCACCAAGTCTATAATTCTATCAGCTCTACTAAAGGAAGCTGAATCTCTCCACTCCTCTCTCTCTCTGCTCCTGCACTCTGCGCAGGGGAGACCACGGTCTCCTCCAACTCCTCGGACCGATCCGCAGGATTCTTCTATTCACGGCATCCTAACTGAACTGCATACTCTCGGCATGACTAACCAGCAACTCCCGACTCTCGGTATAACTCCGGCATAAAAACTAACTCTACTCACAGGAGTTGGCTGCTAAATATAGAGCTAGCCCCGCCTCTCGTGATGTCAGCAGAACCTCCCCTCTTGCTCACGCCTGCAGCAGAGTCCAGGCCTGCATCTACCACTCAGGGCAGGGCTATGAAGGGGGAAAACCCATGATGATTACTGGTGCCTGATCTTAACAGGACTTACCACAGTAGAAGGAAGATAGGTATAGCCTGTGCTGTTTACAGGGGGCTACACTCTCCCTATGGTGGAATCCAATGGTCCCCACTTGGACCTATTTTTAGCAGACCCATCCTGCGGCGAACCACCTGGGAAACAGAACACATAACATTTTCATAATACATGGCATAATGAGGTAGTTTAATACAAGTACACCCGGGTACTCCCAACATGGAGAAACCTACAGAAAGTGCTTTGGATCAGGTTTTCTTACCCGCCGTCCATTATGATCCGTGACGGTCACAGCGAACGATTGGACCGGCCCATGCTCAGGCCTGTATGTAACACCGTGCATGTAGATACACCTACCGATGCTCCATATGCGTACTAGCTCACTAATCTTATCCTCATTGTGATACGCTCCCTGACCGAACTTGGTCCGAAGGTATTCCTGGGCTGCCTCCCTGAGCCAACTGTCTCGGTTCTCTTCAATTTCTCTCATGATGGGCTCAGGCACATAGGGATACTCATACCCGTGTGACTGCCGGTATCTAGCGACTATGGCCCGGTCAGCTCGACTTAGTTTGGTGAGTTTGCTGTGCCCTGCCCTGCTCGGCAGTACCCAAAATACAGGCTCCTCTGGAGCTACCTCATCGTACAATATACTGGGGCCTCGAGGTACAATCAGTTTCTGTTCTATTTCCCTAAACCAGTGATCTAACTCATCCTCCACCTCCTGCGGAGTGAAAGAACCAGCCGCCCACCAATGATCTACTACATCATTCTTAATTAATAAGAACCGGGTACGGTCCATCCCCTCGTGGTATCCGGTGAACAAAGGCGCCCACCAGTTGTCGCTGTGTTCGTACTCTGCGGAATTACTAGTGCGTTCTATATCAGACTCTACCTGTGATGATACACCGGACGTACCCGCATCAGTAGATCGCGAGCAATCTCTCCTTCCCTTGGCATTATAATACGTAGTGGGGTTCATTTGTGCACCACTTGGCTGGTAGACCCAGCCACTACTGGAGTGTGAGACCCACGGGCCCTCCCTCTAGCTGCAGGAGAAAACGGCACAGGGTTAGGCACAGGTACAACACTCGAATACGGTATCTCCCCACCAGACCCTTCATCACTCAACTCCCAGTCCCACAAGTCATTGGCGTATTTGGGGGATTTACATAGCTTATCCCTGGTAGGTCCTGGTGGCACCACTCGTGACGGGGCAGGGGCAGTGGCCGGGGCAGTGGAGCTATAGGCCGGGGCTCGGGGAACGTCCAAGGCATTGTCCAGCAAGCGGGTGACACCCCGCCAAAGGAACCTGTGCTTAGAGGCACTCCCCGCCATACTTCTGGCTTCTCGGGAGGGGCCTCGACTCTGTAGGATAGCCGGGGCAATGGCTGAGTCTATGCTTTGAGAGGAGAACACTCCTCCAGGCCTTCGCTTTCC
Source organism: Ascaphus truei (assembly GCA_036426205.1). Classification (NCBI taxonomy): domain Eukaryota; kingdom Metazoa; phylum Chordata; class Amphibia; order Anura; family Ascaphidae; genus Ascaphus; species Ascaphus truei. The sequence goes on along the minus strand of WSYH01004835.1, from coordinate 10,249 downwards.
GGAGGAACCGGAAACGACGTCGTCAGGATCGCCTGCAGAATCTGTACCCGCTCTGTGGTCACGCACCGGAAGTGCGTCGAGGACCTGCAGGGGCGGTGGCGGAGCATCCGGTACATGGTCGAACAAGTAGGCCTCAAGCCTCTCTTTCTCGTTCGCCGGGATTGCGGTCTGCGCCTGGCGGGAGTAAGGGGGTGGTGGAGTCTCCTTACCTCTCTGCAGCTTTTTGATGACATTGGGCTCCTCTAGGAGCGTCTTGGTCTCCGTCTCCGCCGCACTGGGAGTCACCACTGCGGTGGGACTCTTACGGGCCTCCGGCCGCACCAGCACTCGCCATTGGATGGTTTCCGGACTTGTCTGCTCTCTCTTGATGCCTTTGGGGTGGTTCGCCGATAGGCGCATCGCCACCGATGTCACGCCAATCTCTTCCTCCGAAGAAATCACAATCGGTTCCTCCGCTGGGGAGTCACCTGGTTCTTCGGCGATACAACCAGTGGGTATAGGTACAAAGTGTTCTCGCTCTGGTACCTCCACTGCAGTCGCGCTCTTCTCTGTTGCCAGCTCGCTCAGTTCAATAGCGAGCTGAGCCTTGGTTCCTCCCTTTGGTATAACGGGGACCCAGGGCAGTCTTTTCTTTACCTTCCGCCACCTCCGTCAATGTTCCCGGAGAGGCACCCTGCGGGGTTCCGAACAAAGGCCACGGCTCGTTCGGGCAAAGGTAAAACGCGCCACATTGAGGGCATCGGGCCCTGGTGCTTGGTACCGCGCCCGGTATCCCGCAGTGAACGCACAAACACCGAATGTATTCGTGCTCAGCTACCTCCACTTCCAGTAGGCCTCCTGGTAATTGGTAGATGGAAGTACTCATCTCGGACATGGTTCGCTCAGGGTGGGAACAGCTCAGTGTTCCAGCTCCTTGCTCCTCGAATGCCAAACAAAAGTGAAGCTCTTTACTCAGGCTTCCGGTCCCTCCCTTCGCTGGGGAGGACTCTCCTGATTGGCTCTCCTTGTGCCCCCTCCCTCTGGTGGAATCCATAGGTGGGATCTTTTCTTCTTCAGCGTGACGTGACCTGGCTTTCTGACCATTCACGGCACAGGTGGGTGGGCTTTCGGCTTTCGCGCCGCTCCGCTCCCCTTGCAAAGAATCCGGGTTTGGCGCCAAATTATTACACGTCCCGCCAAATTCTCCTAATAGTCTCTGTGCACAACGCACGTGCTTGCTCCAGGCTTGGCGGGAACCGCCATTTTAGATCACTGTTCTTGCTCCGCAGAGCACATGTAGGGATGGACGCCATCTTGGATGAGTCCTCCAAACGCCCATGTGCCCTATCCTCAGTGTCTAACGGGTATCTCGTACCTAAACACTGACTGACTGCTAACTGTGTGCTCTGCATTCTGTTTCTCACTAACTTGAGGTGGCTTGTACCCCAGGCTCAGCAGAACTCCTCTCCTCCATGCACTGTACTCGATGTCTACCATGCAAGTGTTCTGTGGTGCGTGTGTGTGGGTGATAGCTATGGTACCTCTTTTCTAGGTACGGGGCATCTCCTGCTTTTGGCCACTCATAGCGCGGGCCCTGGGCCATGGTCCCTGGACTGGTTAACATGCTGACCCCCCCAGTTGCCTCACGCTACCTGCCTCAAGGGACTCGGTCAGCTCTAACTATTCACCCTTCCTACACCACCTCCTATGGTGCCCATCCTTCTCCAACACTTGCATGGAGAGTGCATCTCACTCTGCCCGTTCCACCTTGCTATAAGCCGGTCCTGTTCTGACATCTCTCAGCAGTGCCTCCAAATGTAACCCTGCTTCCCCCCGACTCTACGGTGGTGTCTAGGGTGCATGAGGGCAGATTACATGCGGTGTGGTGCATACCTGTGAGGAACAGGAGGCAATCCGCAGCGCAATGTCGGCGCCCTGCTTCAGCGGCCGCCGGGACCTTAGAGACGCGATCGCGGCCTTAGCAACGGCCCGATCGCGTCCCCGGCAACCGGCCACAGGCAGGAGAAGCCGCGCTGCTCCCTGCTCCATCCCTATACTCGCGCAGCCACTGCGCATGCGCGAGCGAGGGGGTAATGGTGGCGCCCTCTCCGCCCGGCTCCGAGAGCGCCGGGATCTCCGTGACGCGCGTGCGGCCTTGGCAACCAGCCGCACGCGTCCCCAGCAACTCCCGAGCCGGGACTTGACCACCCTCACCCCTGCACTCGCCGGACGGAGCCGCCATTGGACGCGGCGGCCCCCGCGATCGGCAGCGAGGTGAGGGGGGCACTGACAGGCTGGGGAGACCTGGCTACACACTCCCCCTGGTGAAAAATCCAACGTCCTCGCTTGGAGAACGCCATACCCTGACATAAGGTTACACCAAAAAAAATTGCATGTCATAATTGGTACACTTAGCAGGTCGACTTTACACCTCAGATTACATGGTACATCACACACTATACCCGAGACTAACTGAGACCATTTGTGGGGTGCCCCTAACTGATCATGTGGGGGTACCTCACTTTTGCGTCCGTGAGCCTCCCGCAGAAAATTCTCTTGAAGAGCACACTCTGGGGTGCCAGTTACCGGTTCAGTACTACTTCCTCCCCCTGGATGAAGGAATAGCACTGTGTCTCTTAACCAGGCCTTTACCCGATCATCCGCGGAATGTATGAGGTAGACCAGGAGGCCAAGACCTTTTCCGCGGTCCACTACGTGGTGAATGGAGCGCTCCTTTTTGGGCTTAAAGGAGGCAGCTTTCCCTGAATCTCTCTCCACACAGTCTTTGACCCTACATACTGGCGAGGCTTCCACTGGGAAGCGAGAATTGGGCCATGTCTCTTTCGGCAAAGTCTCTGTGTCACCTGGCAGGGGGTAAAGGGTAGATACCTTACCACTGCGGTGCTTCACGGTGGCCAACAGGTCCTCGGGGACGTTATCAGTTCCCACCTCGGCTGTCTTGGGACCTGCCCCCGGCACTTCTGGGGCAGTCCACTTACTTGCTGGAACCTCGGGAGCGTTGGATCCCAGTCCTGGGACCTCTTGGGTTGGAGCGCACGGGCTCACACTCAGATCGGGAGCCGGTGGGGAATAAGGAGGTTCCTCACCACTCCGCTGGCTGGTGATAGGTTCCTCTCCATCTGGAACACGATCAGGCAGGTACTGGTCCACTCGCACCACTGGACAGCTACCTTCTAAGGGAGACACCTCCGCCAGGACGCGATGCCCAGTGGAGCCATTCGCCCTGGTGGCCAGACTTAAGGAGCTACCATGCTCCGCGGTCACCTGGAGGCTCACACCCGACACCCCTGGGGTAGTCAACTCACCCTGGTCTTCGTTCGGTACTGGTCCCCATTCTAGGACCGATGGTACCATTGTAGTAGGCCGGACTGGCCGTTGTAGGGCACACGGGCCCCTATCAGGATCTGTATCCGCCGACAGGCGCATCACCACGAGCGGTTGGCCACTGAAATCACTAAGAGAGGATGGGAGTAGAGACACCTTACCCTGTGATTCCGGACTCTGTGGTTCAGACAGGCCGCTCTCTCCACTAAGTAACCTCTCCATCTTTTTCCTCTCTTCCTCTTTCTTTAGCCGGGCCTGTGAAACACCTCTTCTACGAATCTTCCATCGCGCTAGGTCAGCCTGCCACGTATCTTGAAAATGTTGGGGTTCTAGAGCAGAGTCTAGGACTGGGGTTATAACACGTGGCGCCTCCGAAACTTCTGTGGCTGAGGTAGAGAGGTTAACTGCCTCTTCATCGCTGGGTTCGGCCACATGGTTCTGGACACACGGGTCCACTGAGGCCTCTGGAATTAGGACAGACTGATTAGCAGTGTCACTCACTTTTGCAGAGGGGTCAGGCTTCCTCGCTTCTTCCTCTGCGGGTTCTGTAGACTGCAGCGGCATGGGCATCAGGAACTGTGTCCCGCAGCAGACACACTCGGGTCCCCAGCTCAATTCGCCATCAGGAAAGTCACAGTTGGGGCAAAGGCCTCTGACATACCTTTTTCCTTCAAATCTCACCACCTTAACCCCCCCTGGTAGATGATAGAGCCTAAATTCCATACCACCAGAGAGTTTAAGGTCCTTCTGTAAGCACGGGCATACAAGAAACATTGCACCCACTCCTTCTACTGGCCAAGCACCGTACAACTGAGGATGTGATTCATGGCATCCTGTACTGTCCTCCCTGGAGAAAGCAGTTACTGATTTAGGCTCACTGTGCTTGCTCCCCCTGGTGGAATCTGAAGGAGGGGCAGCACACTCTTTCATGGAGTGACTCTGTCTCTGCACGGTGTCATTCAGTTGGCGGGGGCGGGGCTTAGGGTTTCCCGCCAAACCCGGACAGTTTGCAACATTTTCCCGCGCGGCCGGGAAATCAGCACGTGGCTTCTTCATGGCGAACAAAAATAGCACAATTTAGAAAAAAAATGGACAGGGCACCCCAGGTCTATCTCAGCAGCGCCTCCAAATGTAACGGGTTTTCCCCCCCCCAATCGCAGATTACACTGTGTGGGTGCAGGAACATACAAGGTTACTCAGTGTGGTGCATAACCTGTTGGCTCACAGGAGGGCTGAGCTTCCGCCACGGGGAACCTGGGGTAATTATAATAGGGGTGATCACTTACAACATCTTCTCGGTACAGCGCCTCCACCTGCGATGGCTCCCACCAGAGGGGGAGTGATTCCTCGCAGGACAATCAATAATCACATCGACAGCATGTACATTAACTAATGACTTTACTAACATGCATAACAACTCATCACACTCATAATGACAGGTGTCCCTCTCACGAGGAGACACTAACCGCGACGTCTCACCGGACGCTTCCCCAACACCAGGTGATCCCACCCAGTGTCCAGAGAACCCCACCCAATGTCCCGCACTCTTGCAGAGAATCAATGGGTGACTGCGCAGTCACAATTAAGCCAAGGGCCCGTTGGTGCAATTGTGTAGTAGATAGTACCTGCCGAGCACTCCCGTGCTCGGATCTCCAACTCTTCAAAAAGGGTCTGTAGCAGGATGACGTCCGCCGATCCCCAACCGGACTCCTTTGTACGCGGACCGCCAGGGGCGATCCCAACCTCGAAACAGTCTCTGAGGACCCCAACTTGGATCCGGATGTCTTAGCAGGAACCGCAGCGTCCACTGTGTCCCTATCTAATCTACCCTACCGTGACAGGATCCCTAACATAGGACCTGTCCCTACAGCACTAAATGACACGCGCTATACTATAGGCCGTCCCTACAGCACAGCAACCTGTAATGGCTTTGGGGGAGACTCCTAGGGGCCTACAGGGGTTAATAACCTGCCCTACTCCCCTAACTCTTCCCAGTCCTGACTATTAGACAACTAATCCCAGCGCCTACCGCAACAAGCTGTAGCTCACTGGATGCTGCAGCCAACGTGCTGCGCAACAAGGTGCCTGCCTGTCAGACCTCACAGCACTAACAGCCGTGACTCTGACAAGGCAGCACTCTATGCTAAGGGTAGCGTCCCTATCTTGGGCCTCCCTAAGCACTTACCCACTAAGCTAGTGAGGAGTTGGGGCCTACCTGGGGTGTGGGTACCTATATGGGGCAGGAGCTGCACTCGCTCCCCGCACCATTCCTTCCCTCACAGCTCCCTGACTCCAACTCTCTGTAACCTTCCTTTCCCAGCTCCCACTAATGTAAGTGGCAGGGTCCCTAACCTGAGGGCTGCCCCTGGCAACACTCACCTTACTGGGGAGCTGAGCTATCTCGGGCCCTGGGGGTGCTGGCCTAGTACAGGGAGTCCCCGACTCCTGTACCCTACCTCCTTCCCTGGGCTGCTCCGGTCTCTGACTGCATGTGTCCTGTAAGCCCGCCAAATGTATCTATTTCTCCTGGGCTCCCTAAGCCCTATTGGCTCGCTGGTGTCAAGTGTAACACGCAAAGGCTCTTGGGATATGTAGTCCCAGCTCAGAGCCTTCCCTGGTAGGCTAGGGGTTCGCGGGCTTTCTCCCCCCTGCCCTGCGCGTGCGCAAGCTTCCCCGCGCTGCCTCGCTCTTCCCTGAGCTGTCCCTACTCTCGCGCGAGCTATCCCTGTCTCTGGGGCTCTCCCTACACTATCGGGGCCCTGCGCATGCGCAACCCGCAGCGCAATGGCGGCGCCCTGCTTCAGCGGCCGCCGGGACCTTAGAGACGCGATCGCGGCCTTAGCAACGGCCCGATCGCGTCCCCGGCAACCGGCCACAGGCAGGAGAAGCCGCGCTGCTCCCTGCTCCATCCCTATACTCGCGCAGCCACTGCGCATGCGCGAGCGAGGGGGTAATGGAAGGGCCCTCTCCGCCCGGCTCCGAGAGCGCCGGGATCTCCGTGACGCACGTGCGGCCCTGGCAACCAGCCGCACGCGTCCCCAGCAACTCCCGAGCTGGGACCTGACCGCCCTCACCCCTGCACTCGCCGGACGGAGTCGCCATTGGACGCGGCGGCCCCCGCGATCGGCAGCGAGGTGAGGGGGGCACTGACAGGCTGGGGAGACCTGGCTACACAATATTTTACTGTGCAAGACAGTTATATGAATAAAGGCCTTAATACTATATATACTTTCTCCCCTGGCCAGGGGATAGTATTATTAATATTCACACACGCTAACTGCAGTCCTTCTTCTTGAGGACTAATAGCAACTTGACACTGCCACACTATTAGACCGACAGTAGGGGTCTATTCATAAGTAGCGACTCGCTATCACTGGTATAGTTCCAGTCTTGACTCATGGAGTCGTTTTTTACTTAGAGAGCACAAAAGGTTAAACTAAGGGCTTAACACTGTGATAATTAGGGTATCGGACACAGGCTATACCATAAGATAGCAGCATACGGGACTGCATAATCATTTGATCATTGCAGTCTTTAGCTCCTCTAGTCAGTTATCCCTTATTTTGCTCCCTTTTTATCCATTCCATTGAACCATTTATTTTAATATTTTCGATTAAAGATTATTTTAATATTGACATTTACCACTAGTGATACCTGAGTGCTAATTTGAACTGAGTTCTTTTCTCTTTTGGTATAGTGGGCAAACAATGTAGCCAGCTGGTTCCTCGCAGTAAGCATGAGAACCCTGCGCGTGCACCTGAGATCCGGGTTTAATCAGTTCTCTGCAGGTCTCTGGTAAAGAAGGGGTTTCATTTCCATCAGCTCCACCTTGATTGGTTGGTTTGATAGCCAATCAGTGTTAACACATTAAAGACTCATAGAATGTAATGCCACCGTGACTGCTTCAAAATGATAACATACTGTACATAGATTACCCCCCTAATATATTGAAGACAATCATTGGTTGAAGTGTCATGGTGCTAGGAGGAACCTATTTTATTTAATTATTTAATGCCCTAATGGGATATATATATACTTTCAAACATTTACACAGATGAATTGGATTATGTGAGAATAAATAAGATTGTATGAGATACAACTACAGTATTTGGGGTATGACAATGGAGATGCCAGGGCTGTTGCTTGTTATTACTGTAAGTACTACTTTCATCTTTTTGCTGCTATTTGCTTGGTCTTCTAGCACTGAAATTGTTCAATGTTTTAAGCTTAATTTTTCTTTACCCAATTAAACATGATGTTGTTCATTTATCAAAGTATCCTGGTTGCAAAACTGGAGTAAAAATATGTATCAATTTAGAAAATCCCAATGTTTTTACTTAATAAATGTGGGCAATTGTTCATCCCAGGTTTTCAGCCGGGAGACTTTGATAAATAACCCCCCTGTGTGCCTATGTATCATGCATGATACATGTTTTCCATAATTGTTACAATTTTTACTGTAAGCCACTTTGAACATACAGATGTACTGTAAGCAAGACTTACTGTCTTCGGAGCTGCGGCTGAAAAAGATTTGAAGCCCTATGATGGTATTGACGTTGATGGGGAGAGATGCTACTTAGGGTGAGAAATCTGCCTAATTACTGAGGACCTCTTATACACTAATGGCATTTTGCAGAAGGTCCATTGGAACCCTGGCAACCCAGACTAACCTCTATACAGAAGCTGACTTTTTTGGTCAGCTCTACTACAGGAACACTTACAGTGCTACTCTCCCAAATCTATGGAAACGATTTGTCTGAAGTCCCATAAAATATGCCTCAAAAGCAGCAGCGCAGAGGAAATTAAAGATGAAAAAGGGGGTTTGATGCATTAAAGTCAGCTTTTGATTTATTTAAAGTAACCTGTGAGCAACATCAACACTGAGCCACCTAATTTAAACTGACATAGAGGGCGGCGAAGAACGAAGTAAATTACTATAAATCTAACATTTCTGTTTTTAAATGTTCCAGGAAAGAGTTGATTGCCAAAATGGAAGATATTGAGAACAGATCCAGAAGAAATTATTTACGTATCATTGCTATACCTGAATCATTAAATCAGACTCTATGCTAATCGCTTTTGTTTCCATATCCATGCCTGACCTGCTGAACATGGAAAACCACCAAATGCCAAAGTGGAATGTGCTGACCGAGGCCAAGATGCACTCATCTCTTTTAGGTATTTAACATAACGTTAATTTAGGTCAACGTTAGGCTAATCATAACGCCTATGCACGAAAGCATGTAACCCAACGTTAGCCCAGTGCTACTCCTTAAATAACATATTGTTGTTTTTTTCCGTATGTTAGTGTTAATAATTAGCAAAAATGGTGTTCTCCCTAACATCACATATCCACTAAAGGCCGTTCAGATTAATTAACACAGGGATCTATGATTAGGAGTGAGAGAAAAGCACCTACAGTACTTCAAAGTCAAAATGCACTCAAGTGACTAGTTTCAGATAGCTAATTGTATTCAAATATAACCTTTATTTTATACAATTAAAATTAATGTTATATATTTCTAGTAGAAGAAAAAGGAACACACAATAAAAAAGGAAAAGCCTTTGAATTTGGTTTTAAAGGGTTGTGTATGTGGGTGAATGGAGGATAATTGGTACAAATTAGTCTAGCAGTAATTGCTAATTTTTGCTCAATGTACTCTAATTATTCACTAGTGTACTATCCTATTATTGATACAATTAAATTCGTGTTCACCTTTGATAGGTTGTAGCAATATACTGACAATGGTTGTCCAGTTGTGTTTCTCTGTATTCATTGTAACCACTGAGTTAGTACTGAGCCATTTTAATGAAAAACCTAGTACTGTATGTGCTGTCTGTTGGTTTTGATGTAGTTACGGTAAATCAATCAATTAGCTCTGTGTCAAGAACATTGGAAGTCCAGAGCAGCGTTTGCATCCCCTTCCCCCAAGGCACGGCTTCAAATGACGTTGCGGGGTCACGTCATGTTACCCCACGGCGTCATTTGACACCGCGTTGCCATGGCGATGTCGCTGAAGACCCGGCTGCGAGTAGGTAAGTGAGGTTACAGAGACCTCACGCCTCCCCCGGCATTAAATTAAATGCCCCAGGGAAGAGTGCGGGGCCTCTGTAGCAGCCCGCGCCCTTCCTGCAAATTCTCCCGCCCCCCAGTTTGCGCACTGCTAGTCTAGAACAGGGGTGTGCAAACGGGAGGGAGATTTTTCATAGGGAGCGCAGTGGTTGGAGAGACCCCGCACTCTTCCTCAAGGCATTTAAATAAAATTCTGGGGGATCGCGTGAGGCCTCTGTAACTTCACTTACCTTGTCTCTGGTATAAAAATACAAAAGTGGAATAAATACCTGGCGCATACAAATAGTGATAATAAGTCAAGGACAGAGTCCATTTCACTCATAGACTTTGAAAAGACTTCACTTCACTGATATATCCTTTATATTATTTTATTATTATTAATATAATATATTGTTAATATTATCACTATTTGTATGCGCCAGGTATTTATTCCACTTTTGTATTTTTATATTGTTTTTAGGGTTCACTTGAGATTGCACCCATAGTAGAATCACCAGGCAGCTTCATCACACGTTTATATGCACTGCACATATACACATTTGGTCTAGCGCTAATTTAAGTTATCTTTGTTAACACTACCTTGTCTCTGGTGACGTGTCGCCATTGCAACGCGGCTTCAAATGACGCAGCGGGGTCATCTGACGTCATTTGATGATGGAGACATGGTAAGAACTGGGGCTTGATCAGGGGGGAAGTGCAGACAGGGGGGCACAAGGGAAAAAGATTGCACACCTGTAGTCTAGAGGACCCGAGTGCAGTGCTACCAATACATACAGATCGCAGGGGGCTTTGGGGAAATGTGATCCCACAAAGTACTCACTATGCACAGCGTGCTTAGACTGAGAGTGCCGA
>WSYH01004834.1:0-49384 GCA_036426205.1 Ascaphus truei | reverse complement strand
GCTTTTCTAAGCCATCTAATCAGGCAGGTGGTGTTTGTTAATTGACTACCAGCAGTTAACCACCACACTGCTGGATTAGAGGTACATTACCTGAACAGGGATAACTCCCCTGTTACAAGGTGTTTATTGTTTTATGTATGTTTTTGTTTGCTGTATTGTTTAAAGGAACGAGCGATAAAGCCTTATTTTAATTTCACCTTAAAAATGGTCGGCCTTGCATACCTCTGCACACATCTCTTACATATGGTGTCAAAAGTTGGGATGAGAGGTGGCCCTTAAAGTTCAAAGGTGCCCCGGAGACTGCCTGTGAAAATGTTTGTGCTTTTGCCTGCATCATTTCCTGCAACAGTCTGAGCAACAAAACACATGCAGAAGTGACCAGAATTAAAGGGCTACACATCCAGGCAGGAAAACTACACTGCACTGGAGAAATCCACAACGCCACAGTTTGACTGGGAGGACAGTGACAGACGGTAACCCATACAAGGGACTGATGCTGTGACCAGAGTTTACCCCACCACTTGTGAAAGAAAAAAAAAAAACATGGGATTTTAAAATGGCTGCCCAGCTGAAGTCAAATACAGGCTCTGCAAGAAGAATGTGGAAGAAAATGTGTTCCTGGTGCAAAGAGCCCTGCCACACGGAGCAGTGTCCCTTCAGGCCTTATTCGGATGATGAGGATGATCTCTACGTGGCCCCAGAAAAAGGGCAACAGTCAAGAGGAATATTTTTTTCAACAAGCTAAAGAACTGCAGCAGCAAGCAATGCGCTGTGGTCACAAGGAAGGTACAGAAGTTTTACTTAGCAATTGCACATCCAGGATCACTGATGAGAAAGAATGTGTGCACAGTACTGCTGATGTTTCAAAACATACCAAAGTAAAGAAGAAGAAAAAGTCTACAGAGATGCCTGTGAGAGCTATAAACTCTACAAGCAAAGTATGCCCACCTGTAGGACTACCACAATTTGCGGTTCTAGCAAATACAGTGACAACAGCTGCAAAAACACCTCCCGAGGTCAGGAAAAAAATACACTTGATACCATCAAAATGGAGGACAAGATGCGGCGTTCCTGTAATGAACTCTACCCCACGGAAGAGTGGCCCTTCCAGTCCTATGAGGATAAGGATGAAGATATCTCTTATGGGGAACCTGAAACAAGACGCACCCACAAAATACCCATAGCATGGGGGAGGTGCCTAAACTCAGTACACGCCGAACAAACAGGTCTCTATAACCCCGAAAATTCCTGCCAGCTAATGCAATTGCAAGAAAAGCATGGTGGATGCTGTGAAACTGCTGAAGTTTCAAACCTAGACGGAGACCCCAGTATCCCTGATGGAACGGAGTCGTCCACAGCTAAAAGGCATAAAAGGAAAAAGAAAAGAGGTTCTCCAATTACCGTGGAAGGATCAGACACGTCCGCAGATCCTGCGGAGGAAAAGGGGGGCCGAGATGCCCTGCAGCTTATAGGAAATTGAGAATTCGTCCTGCGGATGACCGAATATCCAGATGGCCCAAGGCAGAAGTCGTGTACCCCACAGAAGTGTCTGTCTGGTGCTGACAGTGAGAAACCCTCAAACTATACCAGGGAAGTGGAGCCGGAACCAATGAGTGATGATCCCTTGACCAGCCCTGAAGATGCCCTGGAAAATACTAGCAGGACTCTGATCTCCTCTGTAAACGATTGAAACAGGAGATATAAGCTAATGCCAAGCTACAGAGTGATCTGTTATCAATCACCTTTGACTGTGGGACAGTAATGAACACGGAGCGTCGCTTACGTAGTGACTTAGAGGACCGGATGACTGAGCTGAAGACAGCAAACACTATTATTTCCGCCATTGTCAAGAAACAGACCCACTCGGACGAAGTTATTGCTGACTTGCAGCAGAAACAGGAGGAGGTTTAAAAAAAGGCCCTCTGTCTCAGTGTAGAGCTTGGACTATCTCAGAAGGAGTCTCTCAGTCTCATTGCAGAGCTTGGAGGCTCTCGAAAGGAGGTTCACTGCCTTAGTACGGACCTCGAAGTCTCTCGAACAGCGTTTTGAAGTCTCCCAGAAAGTTTCACAGCCAAGGTACCAAGCGAGAGATCTTCCAGAAAGAAGTCCATACACTCAAGTTAGAGCTGGATGTTTCTTGCCAGGAGGTCAACACTATCCTGACAGAGGTGGACATATCGCAGAATGAGGTTCATACTTTCCGCTTAGAATTGGAGGCCTCACACCAAGAGATCAGCAGTTGCCGCACAGAACTGGAAGTCTCTAAAAAGGAACTTCTTAGTCTCGCTGAGGAGCTTGACATCTCTCAAAAAGATGTCCACAGCCTTAATGTGGATCTTAAAGTCTCTCAGAAGGAGCTTCAGACCCTCAACCTAGAGATAGAAGTCTCACGCCAGTAAACTGGGAGTCTCAAATCAGAAGTGCGTAAATGGAAGGAGGACTACAAGGAGGCCCTGAATATTACAGAGACTGTAAAAAGAGAAAATACAAGGCTGAAAGAATAAAATTCTGATTTGACTGACCACATCAATGAAAAGAAGGAAAAGCTGCATGAGCTACAAAAAATAAAGAAACTATTGGAAGATGAAAAGCTTGAACATGGAGCAACACACACAAGCAGAGCATACCTCTGCACACATCTCTTACAGTTATAAAACTAAGTTAAATGTTAATAAGGTTACTGGGATCTGTGCGTTCACTTTAGTGCAGCTCTAAAATATGTTTCTAAGTGGGATTATAACCCAAAAGAGCAATTTTCCATACAGTAGTTTAATCTTCAAAGAGGCTTTTTCAGTGGGAACAGTTCCCTGGAAGATACAAAATCCCCAGTTCAGTTAGGGTGCGTGTTGGGTCTGCTAATCATCAAGCCGGTACATACTGTACTGTAGTATTAAAGATAAGCAGTAAAACACCACAGGATCTTTCAATTTGTATAAAACAAGCCATCATACACAGCCAGGCTATAAGATATCACTGCATATGCTCTGACACTAAATCCAGAGACAGACACCTCACAACCCTGACTGAATCATTCAGACAGAAGGGATACAAGCCAAAGACTATTGCCACAACTATCAACTGCACTAAAAGCCCATGGAAACACCTGCTCCAATACAAGTAGAAAAGTATAACCACACGCATACCACCAGTGGCCACATACAACCCTGCCCTAGACGGAATTTGAAAAACAATCAAAGATCTGCAACCCATGCTGACAGATGATAAAATATCAAACTACATTTAGCCCAAACCTCCTTGCGTTCTGGCAACCGTCAAAACTACAGACATAAGTTAGTCAATAGAAAACATCATAACGAAATTCAGGACGCTGTTAATGGCACAAAAGCATGCAAAAACACGCTGCAAATTTGCAAACATATATGCCAAAATCCCACAGCCAGTCACAAACATAGAACATTCAATGTTAAAGGATAATACAGCTGCACAACCAGGAATGTGGTATATATGATTCAAGACAGCAAATGTGACCAATCATGCTGCTACATTCGTGAAACCAGCTAAACACTTCAAACCAGAATGAACTTACACAGACACAATATCATGAAGAAGGAAAATACTGCACTCCAGTGGGACACCACGTCTCACAACAGATCATTCCATAAATTATTTAAAAATTAAAATCCTCAAAGGAATACCTAAAAGCACTCAAGCATGGAAAACATTCAAACTCAAAATGATAATACACGTCGACTCTAAAACAAGGTTACTTAATGCTGATATGGGGCTTTTAACCCAGTACTACAATTTGTTGTAATGTTTCTCCCTGCCTCTCTGAATTTTATAATTAACCCCCTCGTCCCCTCCCTGCATCCCCACCTCCCTGCACACTGCTGATGTATGTAGGGTCCTGTGTCTCACTGTCCCATTCATACATTTATTTCCTTGTCTGTTTCTTCCTTCTGTGCATAGATGGCTATTTTGTTTTTCTTTTATTACACCTGTCTTCAACTCATGACATCTCTGTAAATCAGTATTGCTGACCCGAGGAAAAGAGAAGAACCCTCGAAAGCCTGTGTTATAATAACAATTGTTAGTAGGGTTGCCAGGTGGCTTCTCTGAAAATACTGGACTCAATGGTGAAAGGTGCATCAGGTCACTATGTCCAGGGAGGAAAATACCGGACACATACATGTCCAGTATTACAGTACCTCTCATTTTTTACTAGACAGAGTATCCAAATACAGGACAGTCCAGTTCAATACCGGATACCTGGCAACTCTAGTTGTTAGTCCAAAAGAACAAGCTCCTCACCCCTATCACATGCAGCACCTATCATCTGAGATCTGACTCCAAAAGACTATTCATGGTCCCAAGGCTCAACAAAGTATCCGGACGTTCCTCCTTCTCCTTCCGTGCACCCCAAAACTGGAACAACCTACCAGAGACTCTCATATCCACCACCAGCTTAAGTTCTTTCAAAGCTAAGGCTGTCTCACACTTTAATCTGGTCTGTAACTGTTTCATACGCTCATAATATATATTTTCTTTAACTGTGCATGCAATGTCTTGTATATAATGTATACCCTGCTCATTTATGTAACTGTATTTGTAACCATGTATTATTTGTTTTACTCTGTGCCCAGGACATACTTGAAAACGAGAGGTAACTCTCAATGTATTACTTCCTGGTAAAATATTTTATAAATAAATAATAAATAAAAAAGGTATCACCTACTACTGAAGTACTCATTTACACTGCACTATAAAACTGCTATGATTCCCCAGTTCATAACATGTTACCAACCACTGGTAATGTAAAATCTGGGTACTCGAATGATTCTATATAATACAAATGATTTTCAGGGACAGTAACATGAACCAATACTATTAAGGCCTCAATTCTATGTACTGTGAAGAACTCCGCTCCATGCAAGTAAAAGTGATTACATTTTGTCCGGCTCGAGCTTCATGGGTTCACTGCACATTAAATATAACCTAAGAGTGATACATGATGGGTTCATATACATACTATAAATTATTCAATGTAGAATTTCAGCTGCCAGTGTGTAGAACAAAGGTTATCTGTGCAACGCATGTGTAACATTACTAGTTACCTACTGTACACGCCCTTCAGTACATGAACTCAGACCTTGCTTTAGCATTGCAGGAGCTATGCAATGGTTCATACATTATATAGCCAGAGCTTTTCTATGCTTTTATCAGTGGTAATGTAGACAAAAGAAGAACAAAATACAGGGCAGAGTTTTACACCCATTGCTGGATGTTTAGTGTCCAGGTTTTATGTAAATTAGTGGGAAGTAGTGGGCTCTCCGCCAAGAGCAAAGTCCTGCACATTAGCACCAAGCGAGCTCTGTGCATAATTTATAATCGTGTCTGCATTATTAAAACAAACACCAACCTTGCAAAATAGCCTTGTCTCCTCTCCTTCTTTTCTTCCTTGCTGTCCATGATAGAAGCTGCGAGGCAGCTAAGCGAGTTGTTGAGCCCAGGGCGTTTTCCTTGTTACTGCTTCTGCATCTCCACCGATGTTCGCTCGGTGCTGAAAATTATACGAGTGCAAGTTAATATATATATGAATCCAAGTGTATAAAAGCCTGGAGAACCTGCTCCTAATGTTATCATACACACACAGCGCGGGACAATACACTTTAAGAACATAACCTGGGTCACATGGCACCAGTGCTGTGCCAGGACGAAAACATAACCACAGAAGGACACATCAAGACAAGTTTGGCCACAACACTCGCATACAATAGGCATGATTATCTAGGGAAGTCTAAAATATAGCAGGGATTATTTATCAAAGTCTCTCAGCTGCAAAACGGGGGCCGAAAACAAAAATGGCACCAGATTTACTTAAGAAAATTATTTTTTTCCAGCAGTTTTGCAGACAACTTTGTTTAATGGACAAATACAGTAAACTTTTAAAAAAAAAAAAATGAGCTTTCCCTAAAAATGTGAATTGTGCATACTCTCTTCTCAGCTCCTCGGTAACCAAGACATATACTTCATTCCTGGTAGTACTCCGATTGAGGCAGATTTGTGGCTTTACGAAACAACAAAGAGTGGGGAGTGATCACAGGACCATACTAATTGAATGAAGTATTTATATTCATAAGTGAGGTAATCAGAAGGTGGGTGCAAACTGTGAACTGAAAGTGAATCAGAAAAGGGGAAGGGGAAACACAAAATGAATGTGCCCCCAAAAGAATTCACTTAAATGCACACCACCCAAGTGTAAAAATTAACTTTTAATAAATCCTTAAAACATATATTACCAAAGTAACGTGTGATGTGAATTAAAATTGTATTAAATCATAGCTATTAAGCAATCGTGTCGTAAGTTATTCATACTATCCCAGTACCAGTTGATAGGATGGGATGTTAAAGACAGGGAATGCTATGAATAGGGTGTTAAGGGAATTATTGTCTGTGTTATATTTGTGTCATTTGTTATCTCTCTGTGTATGCCATACAGCCCTTGTGGATAGGGTTGTTATATTCCCAAGGCAGCCATTCCCCAACCTGCCACAACAGGCTGTGAGGAATTCACATTAGGTTTTTTCTTATATGGGACACCTTAAATATTTATTTTATTTTTGTAAGCACCTGGTTATTTTAGCTAATATTTAGGTATAGTTTTATAGGTTTGAGCGCTGATCACATGCTTTTAGTTTAAATTTTCCTCACTATAGTTTCCCACCACCCTAAATATAGGTTCGCATATGATGGGGCGCACTTTGTACCCATGGCCGTACCTTGAATCTGATGGTAATATGTGTTTGCAAACAAGAAGTAGTTATGTGTAAGTACAAACTCGATCAATTCGGCCATGAATGTATTGTGTGCCTTATAGAATGTGCCCCTTGTATTGAGGAAATACATAGCTGCTTTTATACCAGCATCATGTTTGATGCTGGTATATAGTCCTTCGACATCCATTGTGACAAAGATGGTTTTGTCTGTTACAGTAATGCCATCAAGTCTCCTCAACACATCCTTAGTATCTCTAAGGTAGGATGGCAGAGATTGTACAAATGGTCTAAGGATACAGTCTATGTATGAGCTAGTTTTTTCAGTTACCGTAGGCTCCCAATCCCCGAAACAATAGGCCTACCTGGTGGGGGTCTCTTGGATTTATGTAGTTTGGGAAGGCTGTAAAAGGTGGCTGTTTTCGGGAATTTGACCAACATACAGTATAGTCGTACTCCTTTTGACTGATGAGCTTGGTATTTAACCCTTTTTGTAAGATGCTCATTAGATCTTTTTGGTACTTATTAGTAGGGTCATTGTCTAAGACTTCATAACAAGCTACATCCGAAAGGAGTCTAATGTTCTCCCTCTTGTAGTCAGTGGTGTCCAAAACAACCAAGTTCCCACCCTTGTCTGCTGGTTTGATAGTAATTTTTTTATTCTCTGTGAGTTCTTTGGGTGCTTTCCTCTTAGATTTGGTAAGATTATCATGAGTATGATAGCGGGTTAGCGTTTCGAGATCCTGAGTAACAAGATCTACGAAAACATCTATATTCGCATAACTGTCACCAAATGGAAGGAATCTAGAGTTTGGTTTTAAATTTGTGAAAGGGCCTTCCCCTACTGATCTGACTGAGTCCTCCTCCAGTGCTAGCAAAGTATTGTATGCCTCCATGTCCCTACTGTCAAGGCCTTGGATACTGAGTGTGTTGGCTTGTCTGTTTGCCCTTAGTTTATAGAACTTTTTCAACTTGAGTTTACGAGCAAACAGATTTAGGTCTTTGACCCATTCAAATGTGTTTATATCAGTTGATGGCGAGAAGGACAACCCTTTGTTAAGCAATGTTATGTGGGACTCATTCAGAGGGAAAGTTGACAAATTTGTAACTGGTGAAGGTGCAACCCTTAGTATCTCTGCTGTTTCCTCCCCCTCCTTGCACCACTATGTGACTGTCCCCCTCTTGACCTGAGGTCCCAGACCTTTCCCCCGTCTTGTTTGGGTTCTTGCTTCTTTAATACTCACCTAAATTGCATTGCCGCCAGAACGGATGAGCTCGAAACGCGGCTGGATTCCACAATAAAAGCAGTACGCAAAACCTAGAAAACCACGGCTAACCTGCAAGCACAAATTAATGACCTCGCTAGCAAGCAGGAGGATGCGGAAACAGAGACCGTCGTAACAATATCAGGGTGCGAGGAGTCCCTGAGGAGTTTGCAGATCCTGAGGAATTTCTCACAAAATGGCTGACAAGCCTATTCCCGGATAAGCCAGAATCAGAATTGCACCTCAATAGATGTCACCGGGCCCTCAGGTCAAAACCTCAGCCAAATGACCCCCCAAGAGATATCATCGTGCGGCTCCACTATTTTAAAATAAAGAAAGCAGTGTGCCAAATTGCCAGAGCCTCGGGTACTGTAGAATTTGAGGGGGTCAAACTCCTGATTTCCAGGATCTAGCGCCCACTACCCTGCTCAAGCAGAGGTCCCTCATGCCTGTTACCTGATTACTGCGAGACAAAGGCATAAGGTAACGTTGGGTTTTCCCCTTCGGTCTCCTTGTCTTAAAGAACGGAGCAGCTCACACCATGAGATGTCTGGAAGATCAAGACCGGTTCCTGAAAAAGTTGGGCCTAAAACGATAAGTCACTGACCTGGAAGAAGCAGAGACCTCCTCCCTCGAGCCGAGCTGGAACAAAGTGGCGCACCAAAGAAGCAAATCGCAAGAAAAGTCCCTTAATTGATGTCCATCAAGAATCAATTAAGTCTTAAAAGGACATTGCCAATAGACTGTTCGTTTGTCCGCGAGAGACGGTAATAAAGTTGGGTAATTCAAACTTTCATCCAGGACTGGCGGCCATCTTGGTGTACAAGGGAGGGGGAAAGAAGTTCTCCTATGTGTCCGTGGAAGGCCTGGATAGTACACCTGTGACGGGACTATTATAGCAGGCACCATGCAGGCCCCCTTTTTTTTCCCCTCCTCTCTCCCTCCCGCATGTACCCGGACATGGTGATGCAGCCGGGGGATAGAACTGGGAGTGACAGAAGTAGCAGCACACAGGCGTCTGCGAAGGAGCACTGCCATCTTATAAAAAGAAGCATGAAAAGTGAAGCAGGACTACAGTAATGACACTGCCACCTCCCTTGTGTATGAGGGTGCTTGGTTCTGTCTTTGGATGCATGGTTATGCTGTAATGTAATGCTATGCCCCCAAAAGAGATATACCAGTGGGGTTTGGTGACGAGCTTGTGGCGGGAGGTGGGGTGCGTGGAGGGAGTGGAGAGGAGGAACTTACACTTACCTTACCTGGAATGTATCAAGGGTAGATATACCAAACAGAATAGACACGATATATGCAAGAAGCAGGGGCATTCTCCTAATCACATAAAAGACAGCAGGACACAATTTCAGTGCATATCACGGGGGGTGGGTGGAAGAATACATATCCTGGATGATGCCAGCTTTCCCTATTACATCTGTAATAATAGTTTATAAAATGGCTGTCTCCCACCAATGAACTAGTTAGATAACCCAGTTCCTCACAAACAGCCTAAACACAAGTATGGTATGGCACAGCTACGAAAGTTGGTAGCAGTTTACCCGCCAAACTATAGGTTACATTTGTTTTTTAGGAGGAGTGTAGGCGGACGCTCACAGAGGTATGCAAGGGAGACTGATTATAGTGAAATTAAATAAGCCTTTTATTGTGCCTGTTTCCTTAACATCAGGAAACCACCCAAACAAGGGGTAACCAAAGCTTCTATTCACTTGGGAGTATTTCTAGTGAAATACTATGCAGTTCACAACTCCCTTAGATAAGCATGTCTCCCAGCCCCAAACATATATCATGAAATGAACAGATATAAAAAGTCTTGTAAATAAAAGTCTTATCTGTTCCTTGTGGTTTGGAGGGAAAATCTTCTCTGTCCCTGGTTGCTACCTTTTCTTCAGGGTTTGTCAGCATTCAGGTTTAGAAGTTTCCCCTGTGTCTTGAAAGCAGCTCTGCTGTTTCTTCTGGCAGGGCTCAAGACAAGTGTCTCCAAGTTCAGATCAGGTGTGAGCTAAGGAGTCTCTCTTCCTGTCTCAAAAGACAGGCTTTTCTAAGCCATCTAATCAGGCAGGTGGTGTTTGTTAATTGACTACCAGCAGTTAACCACCACACTGCTGGATTAGAGGCACATTACCTGAACAGGGATAACTCCCCTGTTACATACCTCCCCTGTTTGTGGGAAGCTCGGGCTAGCCACGGCCAAAGCCCATCCTTCCACTCTCATTCTAGATATCTCTGTGACTTGAATGGGAGTGGATGGAGGAAGAGAACCCTCAGTACTGCTGGGATTGGAGCCCTTTCTCCAGTTTATTCGGACTTTTTCTAAGTATAGTCTTTATGCTACGTGCGCGGTCATGAGATTTCACTTGCGTCGGGTGCTCGTCTTATTGTAGGCATACTGTATGGCAGCAGTTGCAGAGCGTTTAAAAACAGCCCTTTGAGTTTTCCCCTCTTGAAGCTGTCTCTCTCCCCTTTTCCCACTCAATGGGGTTGCTAGTTCAGCCTCGTTGGGGTTAATTTGCAATTCCACACCCACTTGCAGAGAATGTCCCATCTTTTCAGCTTCATCAGCTAAGGATTCTTCTGGTTTTGATTCTGCACGTATACCTTTTTTGTTGTCTGTTGGGTGGCTGAAGGTTTTGCTAGTGCTTGTTTAGGTGGTTCAAATTTTGCAACCTTGTCTTTCAGATGAGTGGTATTCCCAGCTCTCACTGTACCCTTGTCTTAATGGGTTTTTGAGGCTGTGGGATACTGACGCTTAGTCAGGGTCAATACTTTTCCTTGTAGGACTGTAATCTCATCCGCGAGAGATCCCTGTTTTTTTAGTGCGTCTTGCAAGTCTCTTCTCAAGAAATTTATCTGCACGCTTTGCTTTCTCTGAGCTTGCTTCCACATTTTTATTGCATTGTGAAGCACTATGAATTTCTTTGCTCGGGCCACAGTTACTTGTTTTAGTTTCTGGACCTTCTTGTGCTTCCTTTTGTGCCGGGTCACCTGGGTTCTAAGCTTGGCCTCTAGCGATGCTTTGGTGACGCTCAGGGTAGCCTTCAGTTTCTCATGCTGCTTTGCGGGGACATAGTTGGTCATCAGACTTTCCTGCAGCACTTGAATTTCTTTAACAGCCTGCAGATTTTCTTTCTGCAGAGTTCGCTGCTTCTCCTCGGCCTTCTCGAGGTGCGTACGCAGACCTTGCAGTTGGTTCTGCAGTCGGTGCTCTGCTTCAAACGTCTCACCTTCCAAAAGTCTATTTATTTCCTTAAGCTCGTGTAGCTTTTCATTCTTTTCCTTGACTTCGTCTTTCAACTGAAAATTTTCTTCTTTCAGTTTTAAGTTTTCTCTTTTTAATCTTGAATTTCCTCCTTTTTCAGTCTGTACTATTCAGGGTCTCTTTGCAGTCCTCCTTCCATTTACGCACATCGGCTTTGAGAATGACAGTCTCCTGGCGTGAGACTTCCTTCTCTAGGTTGAGGGTCTGGAGCTCCTTCTGAGAGACTTTGAGATCTGTATCAAGATTGACAATAGTTTCTTTAGATATGTCCAGCTCCTCAGTGAGACTGTGTAGTTCCTTTCTGGAAACTTCCAGATCTGTGCAGCAGCTGTTGGTCTCATGATGTGAGGCATCCAGTGCTCTGCGGAGTGTCTGAAACTCTTTCTGAGATACATCCACCTCTGTCCGGACATTGTTGACCTCCTGTTGTGAGGCATTCAGCTCTACGCGAAGAGTGTGAACCTCTTGCTGAAAGACTGTCATCTGCTTTAGTGCCTCCTCATACTTCCGCTTCAGCTTAGTCATCATTTTATCAGATTGGCTCTGCTTTTCATCCATGGCGGAAATAGTAGCATTTGCAGTATCTAGCTCAGTCTTGAGATCGTCTAATTCAGTCCTGGCTGCAGAGTACATTGCGAGCACATGTTCCTGTAGCTTCACCTTATTTTTCAGTAGCTCCGCGTAACCATCTTTCTTTTGTTTCAATTGTTCACGGAGTATATCACAGTCACGCCTGGCATTTTTCAGGGCATCCTCAGGGCTGGTCAAGGGATCAACACTCACTGGTTCCAGCTCCGCTTCCCTGGGATGGTTGGTTGAGGGTTCCTCACGGTTGGCACCGGACAGACACTTCTTTGGGGTACACGACTTCTGCCTTGGGCCCTCTGGATATTCGGTTAACCGCGGGACGAATTCTCCATTTTCTCTAGGCTGCAGGGCAACTTGGTCCCCCTTTTCCTCCACAGGGTCTGCGGACGTGTCTGTTCCTTCCACGGTAAGTGAAGAACTGCTTTTCTTTTTCCGCCTTTTTGATTTGGATGACACCGTCCCTTCAGGGATACTGGGGTCTCCATCTTCATTTGAAATTTTAGCAGCGTCACTGGATCCACCCGGCTTTTCTTGCAACTGTAATAGCTGACGGAAATATTTGGTGATCCACTGCTCCCGCTCTTTCTCCTGCTGATCATATTCGTCATCAAAGGGAGTGGTCTTTTCGGTTCGTGCCGAGTTCAGGCACCCCCACCATTCTTGGGGTGTTTTGTGGGTGTGACTCGGTTCGGGTTCCCCGTAAGAGATGTCTTCCTCTTTATTGGACTGGAAGGGCCACTCTTCCGTGGAGTAGGGTTCATTACAGGAATGCTGCATCTTGTCCTCCATTTTTAGGCGTGTAATTCAGGTGTAATTTTCTTCCTGACCTCAGGAGGCGCTATTGCAGCTGTTGCCACTGTATTTGCTAGAACCCCCAATTGTGGTAGTCCTACAGGTGGGCATATTTTGCTTGTAGAGGTCGTAGCTCTCACAGGCATCTCTGTAGACTTTTTCTTTCTTGGGTAAGTTTTACAATATCAGCAGTACTGTGCATGCATTTTCTCTTATCAGGTATACAAGATATGCAGTTGCTAGGTAAAAATGTCTATTTGCTTTACACCATTTACTTGCTAGGTTTAATCTCTCATTAGGTATGCTGAATGTGTAGTTGCTAGGTAAAAACTTCTGTTTGCTTTACACCATTTACTTGCTAGGTTCAATGTCTCTGCTTCAGCCAAATAATGTGATTTTCTGTTTGAGTTCAGTCTCAACTTTGGGTATTATGACATTCACTCTTCACACTTTGGGATACCTTTTACACAGTTCAGCAATTCCTTTTTTTCTAGTAGGCAATTTTACCCTCAGCACTTGTTTACTGAAAATTCCCCTGCTTCAGCACAGTCGCATCAATTTTCACATTTTTCTGCATATATTCCATTCACAACTGGTAGTCTTATGCGGTGTGGCAGCCTTTACTTGCAGAATCAGTACCGCTCATGGGTCACATCTGTATTCACTGCTTCAGCTAAACATTTGAAAATAACAAACGACTATCCCTTTCAAGGGCTAACTCACTTCTTGAACCCTGACTATGGCTGGAAGGCAAACCCCCTATTTCAATGACCATATTACACTTTTTTGTGATAGGCAAATAAGGTTTTACCTGCTTCAGCAGCCTTTCTCTCTCCTCTTGGGATTGGGGAAAAGAGTCCATCTGTGGTTTTGTAAGTTTCAGTGCAGTGGTGTGTATCACTTTAACTCTGAACTCTGTGTGATGATAGAGATGATTTGGCCCGGGATTAAAGGGGTTACACCCCATTTGGCCACCCTCTACTCTCACCTGGGAAGCAAGGGGTTAAATGGACTGAGGTCCATTAATGTGTTTTGCCTTGCTTCAATATCCAAATGTTTATTCCCCTGTGTAAATGTATCGTGTTATGCCAGTGTTTGCATCACCTACAGGCTGGGATCCATCTGGGAGGGCAAGGGTTAATATTTCTTTAGTGATTATAGCCCTTTGTGTAATTTTCCCGCCTTTTCAGGACCATTTTGCAGAGTCCCATAGGCCGCCATTAGAGCTCAATGCATTTCAATGGCGGATCTTGCTGTTTTGGACCTGTTTCCCGTGAAGCAGGTGGCGTCCGAGAGGAAGCGGTGGTTTCCCATTGTAAGTCAATGGGCTCATTGACTTCAATGGAGATTCCTCGACAGCGTTTTCCAGGAACGAGTTGGCTGCCGTCCAAACCGCAAAACCGCAAAGCGGATACAATGTCCTTTAAAAGAGTTAAATCACTTTAGTCAAGTTCAATGTTAAGTGGCGTGGAAATCTACAGTTCTAGAGCACCTAGAAATTAAATAATTTTTGCCCCTGGTTCCTAGGCCTCCCCCCACTCGACCACCACCGGGTCCCCGAATCCTGGACCCCCGAGACGGGTCGTGCCGAGAGAGCAGGTCGCGCCATAGGTTCCAATGGCGGCGGCAGAAACAGCTCAGGATTTCGACTAAGTGTGAAAAGCTGAAAATCATGAGTCCATATCTCCGGTTCAGGAGGGTCCAGAGAGCCAGGGTTTGGGGTACCTGTAGGCACTGCTCCGACATGGCTACAGAACCCTCCTTGACCCTCTTGGACCAACCCGACAGAGAATGGACCCCCTTGAAAGTTCAAGACCTTTGCCATTGATTCCAATGGGGGAAAAGCCGCGTGGCGGAAAAATGACTAAGTGTAAAATTTTGAAAAGTGTAAGTCCATAGCTCCGGTTCTGGAATGCCCAGAGGGATGGGATTTGGGTGGCATGTAGCCAAGGTTCTGGCTTTAATGCATGCCCCTTCCCAGCCCCCTCAGACCAACCAGACGGAGTGTGGACGAATGTAAAGATTTGTGGATTTTCTCATAGACTTCAATGGCGGTGGTTCCCCATTGAAAGTCTATGGCAGGAAACTCCATTGACTACAATGGCGGAGTTGCTCCATTGAAACCCACGGCAGTGGAGCCCGTTGTTTTCAATGGGGATTTAGTGAAACGCTGAGATTTCTTTTTAGCGGATATTTTTATAATAAAATCTGAAACGGTTTATGTGATATTTGTGTAACTCCGGTTTCCCAGGTCCTAGCGGGCTGAAACTCGGATCATATGGTGTCCCAGTTCCGGCATTAAGGTCTGGAAAGTTTGGACCCGCTGGGCCTACCAGAACTGGATATTTTAATATGTGTATGTATTAAAATGTAGATGTGGTTTGGGTCTGTTCTGGAAACTGCAGACTCCATCTGTTATGTTAATAAGCAGGAAGAGCATCCTGCAGGAATTAACATAGCCCGGTGATCAAAGGCTAATTACCTAATTAGTTATGCTGGGCCCAGGAACCAAGGAACTGAGTGGTTTTTAAGTGTGATACTTCACACTAACAATGGAAGTCAAAAATCTGCTTCAAAGGGATTTTTGCTAGACAGCTCGGTGCCTTGAGCTGGCAATTTTACTCCTCATCTTTCTCCAAGAAAAAACAGGGAGTAGCGATTATCTTCCATAATAAGTGTCCCATTTCAGGCTGATAAGATAATTAAAGACAAGGACGGTAGATACTTAATATTAATAGGATCAATAAACGGCCAAGTACTAACATTAGCATCGATATACGCCCCAAGCAATCATGACCCTACTTTTCTTCACACTAGTTTTCAACAAGCTACATAAAGTCGCACAAGGTCCAATAATAGTAGCTGGAGATTTTAATACAACCCTTAATCCTAAACTCGATAGATCGTGTCCTCCACAGTGGTATCCCAAAACTATCTCAAATGCTTTGCGGCTAGGCCTAAAAGAAAATAACCTTTTAGACATTTGGAGGGAGCAACATCCCCATGACAGAGATTATACATTTTTCTCACACCCTCACTCGACTTATAGCAGGATCGACTACTTCTTTGTCTCCAGCAGACTGGTCCCAAAGATCTACCATACTGGGATCCATGATATTTCATGGTCAGATCATGCACCTATAGAGCTACGGTGCACACAATTAACTCTAGACAGACCTGAAGCAAACTGGAAACTGAATGAATCCCTCTTGAAAAACCCAGAGATTTCCCAATTAATAGCGGATGAAATAAAACAATATTTCAAGCTAAACGCCGGTTCGGTGAACTACCATCTATACTTTTTGGAAGCCCATAAGGCTACTCTAAGGGGGATTCTTATTGGTATAGCATCAAGGAGAAAGAAGTAAAGATAGGCAAAGATCTGGTCGTTACAAACTAAACTAAAAGACCTCTCAGACAAACATAAACAAACTAAAAATCCAGTCATCCTTACAAAACTGAAAGACGTAAAAATCGAATTGAACCTATTGTTAACATCCCAGGCTGATATTTCCCTGAATTGGTCAAAGAGGAAGTTGTTCGATAAAGCGAACAAGCCAGATACTATGCTTGCAAACAAATTACGATACAAAACCCCAAATTATAATATTCAAGCTATTAGAAGGAAATCGGGCACTATCTGCGGAAATCCTAAAATTATAGTAGAAGAATTCAAACTATACTACGAGAATCTATACAACGGAGATAAAATAGCGCATAATCTTAACACTGAAAGCGCTTGTGGGAATTTTCTAGCAAGCTCAAAGCTGACAAAGCTGACAGATGAGGAGAGAGAAAGCTTAGACAGAGAGTTTACTTTAGAAGAGATTTCCCTAGTAATTGACAACTTAAAGGCCTCAAAAGCCCCGGGACCAGACGGCTTTTCAGGCTTATATTACAAGAAATTTAATAAAATACAAGCCCCCTACCTGCTTAAAATGTTTAATACCGTATTAGCGGGAAGTCCCTTTCCGTAACATATGCTCCACGCGTCAATATCAATAATCCATAAACCAGGAAAAGACCCGCTAGATTGTAAGAGTTATAGGCCCATCTCACTCATTAACACAGATATCAAAATCTACGCCAAATTGATTGCCAATAGATTAAGTCAGATCCTACCTAGACAGATACACCCAGATCAAGTCGGCTTTGTTAAAGATAGACAAGCGACCGATAACATCCGACGAATCATTGATCTGCTAGAAATAGCCAATTCCAAAAAAGTAAAAGATATGGTGTTAAGTCTACATGCCGAAAAGGCTTTCGATAGAATCGACTGGGCATTCTTAAAAGATACGCTTGGAGCATTTGGATTCGATAGTAACTTAGTAATGGCCATAATGGCTCTTTATGCAGGCCCAACAGCTAGAGTCATCCACCATGGCTTCCCTTCGCATCTGTTCAAGATCAGGGAATGGAACGAGACAGGGATGCCCCCTTTCACGCCTGCTCTTTGCCATATGTATGGAACCATTAGCTGCCCAAGTTCGGGATAACCAGATATCTCAGGGCTTAAAATAGAGACCCAATCCCATAAAATAATTCTCTATGCTGATGATGTCCTTCTGGTATTGTCTAAACCCCTCACATCTCTTCCTAATCTCTTCAGCTTGTTGGATAAGTTTCACAAAATATCAGGGTTCAAAATAAACCAATCAAAATCAGAGGCCTTAAATGTCACGATTCCGAAAGTAGAAGAAAAACTCATATCCCTTAATTTTAACTTCCGGTGGCAAACTAAGGCGATCAAATATCTAGGGGTCTTTATCACCCGTAATTTAAAGAGATCTATAAAGCAAATTACCCCAAATTAATTCGAGCCCTGAGAGAAGATGTAAGGCGCCTGGTCAAAATTCAACATTTCATGGATTGGCAAAATATACAGCATAAAGATTAATCTATTCCATGCATATTGTACTTGTTTCAAACACTCCCAGTGCCCTTAAATCTGAAAGAAATAAAGGAGTTACAAGCCACTTTATCCAAATTTATCTGGGGGGCAAAAAAGCAAGAATTAATAAACAAACACTACTGAAACAACCGACAGAAGGTGGCTTGGCAGTACCTTGCTTGGTATCATATTACAGAGCGGCCCAATTATGTCAAATGTCTCAATGGCAGACGAACCCTGATTTGAAAAGATGGGTGGCATTGGAGAGCACGACTGTTCCCCATTGGATCTAAGCCATCTAATATGGACCCCAAAAATAGCGAGATTAAAAGCTATACACCAGCCGCTATCCTCGAAGACCAATTCATTAGCAATCTGGGATGCAGTCAAATTTAAATGTGGCCTCACAACCAAAAATACGCTGATGACACCCCTATGGGGGAATCCGAACTTTGCTCCAGGTATGAACAGTGCAAATTTCTTACTGTGGAAACAGTAATATTTCACGACTAAAGGATCTGGAGAGAAGAGACAAAATTATAACATTCGAGCAAATTAGGTCAGATAAAAATTTCCCTCATTCAGAATTTTTTAGATACCTCCAGATATTATAATAAATCTAACCCACACCCCCCATTAACGACATTTGAGAAGCTCTGTCTTAGAGAGACAACCACTAAGGGACTCACATCGCAGTTGTATAGAGAAGTAGTCGGTTCTGCCACCAAGGTCTCTCATAAACTAGGATACATGATAAAATGGGAAGTAGATCTCGGTGAGACTCTGGAAGAGGATGAATGGACCCAAATAGCAACAGCAGCTGCCAAGAGCTTGATATGTACAACATTAAAGGAGAACGCATATAAGGTCCTCATGAGGTGGTATCTGACCCCACTCAAACTTTCAAAATTCACTAAAGGATACTGCCCATTGTGCCCACGACAATGCGGAGATACCACTGATCTGTTACATATGCTGTGGTCCTGCCATCGGCTAGCACCGCTATGGTGTACAATCAAAGATTGGCTAGAGAGGATCTTGGACCTCAAAATCCCATTTGACCCAGGGCTCTTCCTATTGGTTAGAGCTCACAAGGGTATAGCAAAAATCGATCTCAAGCGTATTGCTCATTGTGCAACAGCTGTGAGGTGCGAGATCGCAGCATTATGGAAACAAAATGAAATTCCATCAATTCCCAAGATTCGGAACAGAATTTGGTATGTATGCCAGATGAAAAATTAACGAGTTTAGTTAATGACACTGGCAAAAATTTCCTAAAAGTCTGGATGCCTTGGTTGGCCCAGACAGACAACCCAGGGGTAGAAAAAACCTCAATATTGCTTTGATAATTAGAAGATGTGTTCCCCTATGATGCAGTAACAAATTTGGGCCCTAGATGATACTAAACAAAACCGATAACCACATTGATAGCCTTACATAGTACACACCCCATGAGCCCGAGGAGAACAAAGCGGTTCCGATGACGTGGAGGGGTATCGTGGCCTTCCAACCATCCCCCCCCACTCCCCTCCCCTCCCGCCCTCTGTTCCCTGTTCCTTATTATTTTTATTACACATCGTTACATTTTGACTATGGATGTTTTACAGTTGAGATGCATGTGAGATATTGATAACGCAGTATTGTTCCTGCAATGTATTACAGCTGTGAATTATACAAAAAAAAAAAAAAACAATAAAAAACTATAAGTTAAAAAAAAAAAAGCACGTCCGATAAAAAGTGAGGCCGGGGACGCGATTCACTAAGGCCTTGAGCCCATTTTTTAACGTATGTGCTCAAAACACCCACAGCGTACGTGTTGCTTTTTTTCCCCCTGCTAGCGTTCTTAAACTTCACGTACGCTAGCTGCTAGAAAAAAAAGCCGCATGTAATATTTGTATGGAGATTTGCCATCTCCATGCAAGGCTGTTACAGGCGATCGTACACTAAATAAATACATTTGAATAATAGTGTTCATGAGCAGGGGGTCTCCGGAGCTGAACAGCATTGGTTTCTGGTCCGAGGACCCCCTACTTCAGGAGATACAGGCCCCGTTATGGGGTGCCGGTATCCCCTGCAGAATTTCAATGTCCCGGTCACGTGACGCGGATGCTTGAAAGTGCAGGGGATACCGGCACCCCATAACGGGGCCTGTATCTCCTGAAGTAGGGGGTCCTCGGACCTGAAACCAATGCACTTCAGCTCCGGAGACCCCCTGCACATCTACACTATGAAACACATGTATACTAAAAAAAGATTTAACAAACATCAATACACGACCCGCCCCCTCTCCTCCGCCCTAACACATACAGTACAATAATGTGCAAAATTACTTTTATTCAGATATGGATAATAGATTATTTGCCCATTATTAAACACTGCATTAGCATACCTAAATAAAGTAAATAAAAAAAGTAGCCAGCTAATCCAATGAATACAAGCAGTAACAACATCAACAATGAATTAATTAAACCATTGACCAATGAAACCAATTTATTCCTAAACCAACTCAAAATGAATAGTAACACTAACCAATCAAACTAATGAATTACTACAAAATTAATGAATGTAAACATTAAAAGACAAATAAATAAATTCAAACAATATTGGAAATAACCATAAAACGCATTAGCTAACATAATACAACATTAACCACAAACGAACACCAATCGCAAACATTTTATTACCATTAAGCAGGAAAAAAAAAAAGAATCACATCCACATAAGAAATTGAAATTAAAAAAAAACCAACAGCAATACCAAGCCACAAATGCCCCCCAAATATTGTAATAATAATGTATTAATATGTACCCTAAAGTGGTACAGATTAATATATTATCAGTCAATGTGCCTCCCCCAAAAAATCAAAAAATACATCCAAAGATTAAACCTGTAAAAAGAGACATTTACAAACATTCAATATATTACTTACCATTAGAAGCGGTGGCCCTCCGACTCCCTGAGTAACAGGAAGCTCACGTACATTGAAGGCCTCCAACAGCATCCGATGCCATCATCCATCAGGACCCGGCTCAGGTACCCCAAACTTCTTTTTTCTTTCTTTAATCACCTTCTTCCATCTTCATCTGTCACTATTTCTTGATCTTCTTTATCTTCTATCTTCATCTGTCAATCCAAAAAAACTCCATGGTAAATCCCAACCGATGCTGTCTCGTCGTCTTCTTGGGCTCAAATGAGGCACCACGGCCTTAAATAGGGCTTGTGACGTCACATTTAGCCTCAAAATGGTTAACAGCCACCTGATTGGCTGTTCAAACCATGTTCCGACTTCACTAAATCTAAGATCGCCGGCGTCAAGTGGAATTGGTTCCCACGATCTGATTGGCTGAAATAACATGTGACGCCGGCTTCGTCACGTCATCTTAAAGGCAAATGAAGCACAGCCATTCTGATTGGCTGGCATCATTCCCTTTAAGTGACGTCATGTAAAAAAAAAAAATTAAAGTCGGAACATGGTTTGAACAGCCAATCAGGTGGCTGTTAACCATTTTGAGGCTAAATGTGATGTCACAAGCCCTATTTAAGGCTCCTGTTACCCCGGGAGTCGGAGGGCCACCGCTTCTAATGGTAAGTAATATATTGAATGTTTGTAAATGTCTCTTTTTACAGGTTTCTTCATTGGATGTGTTTTTTGATTTTTTGGGGGAGGCACATTGACTGATAATATATTAATCTGTACCACTTTAGGGTACAGATTAATACATTATTATGACAATATTTGGGGGGGCATTTGTGGCTTGGTATTGCTGTTGGTTTTTTTAATTTCAATTTCTTATGTGGATGTGATTGTTTATTTAGTTAGAAATAATGTTTAGTATTTTTGTAGGCACAACATTGGTACCGCAGGCCCGCGGGTACCCCGGGACTCCCGCGGGGACCCCGGGACAGCCGCGGGGTCAGCCGGGGACACCCGCGCGACCCCCGGCCTCCCTTGGGGACCTTCGCGGGGTCAGCCGGGGACACCCGCCGGCCTGTTGTATGGGTGTTGCGCATGCAAAAATGTAAAGCAAGAAATTTTTCAAAGTCCAGCTTTTTTTGCGTCTACTTTGAGCTGATGTGTTCTGTTGAACGCAACTTTCGCATACGCTAAGGTTACGTAGCTTAGTGCATCCAACTTAAGGGCAGAATTTAACGCAAACAGGGTAACGAACGAGCAAAGTTGGACTTAGAAAAATTTCCTGAAAAAAGTTAGTTTTAGAGCGCAAAGTGCCTGTTTGCGTGGCTTAGTGCATCGTGTTCAGCGCAACATCACGTTCTTAGAGCACTTTGCGCTCTAAAAATTACTTAACGGAGCTTAGTGCATGACCCCCTTATTTGCTCACTAGCAGGAAAGTGACGTAATGACAGTGACCTTTTTAATAGATACAATGTCGCTGACTAAAACCTTTTACTAAAATAAATCGAACATTTCCATTGCAAACAAAAGCTTTGAAGAACTTTAAAATCTTTAGCTAATGTATTTTGGTGATCAGACTGTTTGTCAGACCTCAGACGCAGGTAACATGTTAGCTTTGTTCTGTCTCTTCTATGTACAGTAATTATGAATCTGTGATCAGTCAGAGAAACAATAACTGATCTGCTGAACCCAGTGTTCCCGGCAATAAATCTCACATATTCATGTTCATAGGATACAAACAAGTGAGACAGGTGCATTATGGGGGATTTGATCTTTCCCGCCATTCCCCTGTTTGTTTTCTCAGAATATTGTACTTTTGGGTGAAAACAGCCCCAAGAACAATGCAGTTCAAGCCGGTATGGCAGCCAAAGGGTTACTCTGGGACTGTACTGTACCTGTTCTGTTTCCTGTGTGTCCCTGAAGGACGGGACTTCCATGTGTTTTATCTGTGTGACCTGCACCCGCAGCCCTAAGGGACTTGTATATATTAGTATGTTATAAGCTGACATGTCACTGACACATCTAGAGACATACAGCGTGTACAGTAACTAACTTGTTGTAGATGTCATTGTCTTTTTTAGTCAGTAATAATCATATTGCGGATCAGAAAACGTGAATAAGGAAAACGCTATTTTATTCCATTGTTAAATTATGTATTTTATTTATTAATTGTCTGGGTGAAAGGAAAGAAATATTATTTTCATACTTGTGGATTTAAGGGAAAAACAGAATCTACTGTAATATTGTTCTGTTGTGCGAGTAGATCATGTTCTAAGCATGTTTAGGGTTGGAAACAGGGCTTCTAATGACAAGGGGGAGAGCGGGGACAAGTGTCCTGGGCCCAGTGGCTTTGGGGGAACCCGCTGGCCAGCGCTGGAGGTTGGCCGGTCCCAACTTCTGGATCCATCTGCTCGGCCTCTGGTTGCTCCCTGGCCCCTGCTCCCGGTTCTCCCCAGCTGCTGCCTCCTCTTATCATGCCGTCCTCTCACTCCGGCCAGTGCGCTTCATAAGCTGCGCCTGACTTCCGGGTGCACCCAGCTTTCGGCACGCACCGGCAGGAGAGAGAGACCCAGCGTCGGAAGAGGAGGCAGCAGCTGGGGAGAGATGATAGCCAGGGCCTGGCGGCAACATCCAGAGTCCTGGCCTCTGATTGCCGCCGAACCCTGGCTCGCCCCAGTTTCTGTCTGTCTCTTCCAAGCGTGGAGAGAAGCAGGCCCAGCGTGGAAAGAGACGGCAGCAGCTAGAAAGAGCCAGGGCATGGAGGCAACCAGAGGTAAGTGGTAATTGGATTAGGTGTGATGTATTAGTAATTATATCTGGTGGGAGGTAGTGGGGGGGTAATTTGTATTTGGGGGCTTGTAGTGGTGTTTGTATCTGTGGGGGTGTTTGCATCTGGGGGGCTGTGTAATGGTGTTTGTATATGGGGGGCTGTAGTGGTGTCTGTATCTGGGGGGTGAAATGGTGTCTGTATCTGGGAGGTGAAGTGGAGTCAGTATTTGGGGTGTAGACGTGTTTTTATTTGGGGGGTAGAAGAGTCTGTATTTGAGGAGGTGTTTTGTATTGAGAGGGTTCATTGTGTTTGTGGCAAGGGGAGGAGGGGGAAATGAGTGTGAGGTGGTGTATTTAGGGAGCGGGATTGAGTGGGAGGGGGTAATTGAGTGATAGCAGAAGGGGAAGAAAGGGGGTCTACGAGAGGGAGTGGGGGGAGTGAGTGACGAAAAGAGGGTGGAGAGAAATACAAGTGTGAAATGGGAAGACTCGCAAGGCCACTGACACGGGGAGGGGGGGCGGCCACGGTGAAGATCTAGTCCTGGTTGGAAGTGAAAGTGACTCAGTCTGACATTAATCCCGATGGGGACGTCTGGGTCCCCCTTTACTTCTCCCCACTGAGAAATGTATTTAACCCCTTTGTAACCAAACAGGTTTAATAATGCCGAGTTTTTGGAATAGAAATTAATCAAAAGTCCCCAATAATGACAAATAAATAATGTCCCTGATGTTACGGTTTAGTCCCAGATTCCTATATCCATGATCAGGAGAAGGGTTCTGGTACTGACATATCACACAGTGACAACCCCCATACGCACCGTAGTTGCAGCGCATACTAAAACCACACTGGGGTTTCACTAGACCACAAGTCCCTGGTGTCTCAAACACAGTATATTAGTATATATAGTTGTAGCCCCTGTTCTCCCGTACCTGGGAAGGAACTACCAAGGCTGCTATTACCTGTCTGGTAACCAGGGGGCCTAGACAGTATTGAATTCTTGGACCTGCAGATTTATATTGAAAATAATATACTTCAAACAAAAACCTTTTTTAAATCAGTACAAGCAAACAATTATCTCCTGGCCAGCAGCCATAATAATCCTAAATGGATAGAAAATATTCCAAGAGGGCAGCTGGTCAGGGTGAAATTTAATGGTTCTGACCCTACAGTGTTTAATGATCAGGCAGAATCACTCTAACAAAAATTTATTTACAGGAACTATAATAGACAACTATTAGATAAAGCCATCGAAACAGTTAGAGATATGACCAGATCTCATCTATTGAAGTATAAACAAAAGACACGGACAACACCAAGAAAGACACAGTAGCCTTTATTACACAATATAACGTGTTAGCACCTCAAATCATTAGTACATTTGGGAAATACTGGGGTCTCCTGAAACAGGACGAGTTTCTGAAAGAACATCTAAAAGATAAACCAGAAATATACTTTAGAAAGGCAAATAACCTTAAAATGACATTGTCCCCCAGTTGTCCTTTTAGTAGAACAGCATCTAAACCAAGAGAAATAGGAAAAGGGTACTTTCCGTGTGCCAAGTGCATAGCTTGTCAGTATAGTACTAAGGTAAAAAAATTCTGATCAAATACAACACTAAAGTAATATTCAATGAATACATTTATAAATTGTCATAGTCAGTTTGTTATATATCTTCTGAAGTGCCCGTGAGGCGTACAATATGTAGGCCGCACGAGCAGAACCTTACAAAGAAGACTAGGAGAACACATTTATAATATCAAAAGGGGACTGATATCTCATAATGTATCTCTTCATTTTAAATTAGCTCATTCGCAAAGCCCAGTTGGGTTAAAATGTCATGCCATTGAATGTCCCACTTTCTGTAGAAGAGGAGGTGACAAAATAAATCTGATCTCCAAGAGAGAATCCTTTTGGATTTTCGAATTAAAAACTCTAAGCGCCCTAGGGCTAAATATTGAGTTTGATCTACTGTATCAGCATTTCTTAAATAAACATGTGATAATGAGGTCTCAATAGTATGGAATAGATTATGAAGGTATATAGAAATTGCTATTATGTACAATCTTTATAAAATTATGAAATTCCATCTTATATGACCATGTGCCTCAGGTAGAAGCTATGACTGTCTAGAAATTAAAATTAAACTTAAATGATGTCAAGTTTATAGGGCACTAGTCCCAATGATCAGGGCTCAGTAGCAAGTAGACTTGTAGGAATGAAAAATAATATTCACTAATGTTGGGGGATGATAAATCAATGAAAACTGCGTGAGACTCAAGCTAAGTCTGTGTAAATAGAGTAGGTCTGTATACACGTCTCTATGACAAGCTGACTGTCCTCTATATATACCATAATGGGCACATCAGCTAAATCAATGAAACCAACAGTATCCACTCTTTGATAAAGGGATTTGACCCGAAACGCGTCAGAGTTGTTCTGACCCCCCACCATCACACAATAAAGGTTTTTAACGTTCCTGCTGGTTTGTAGCCCCCGTTTTCTTCACCGCTGCTGTGCTCCGCTTCTGGACCCCACGGACCGTCTTTCTTAAATGATGTCAAATTCTTATAGAAATTAAATTCAAATGATGTCAAATTATTATGTAACAAGGTCTTACAATATAAAGATTAGCCTAACAACTAGACAGTTCTTGTTCCATTTCTCATTCACTTTCATTCATTAAGTATGAATTATATTGATTTATATAATAATTGTAATTATAAATAACCCTCCACCCCATTTAAATCAATTCAGGCCAAATCATATATCCTTTCCCAATCACATATCCATTTCACTTTAGGGTATGTCAAGGCCAATATATACAGTACTATCACAGTTTAGGCCAATAGATGAATAAAGGGTGAATTGAAATCATATGAACATCAGGTGATTGTTAAAATATGGTCTATGAAGTAAAGGCTGCCACACCGCATAGGACTACCAGCTGTGAATGGAGTATATGCAGAAAAGTGTGAAAATTGATACAAGACTGTGCTGAAGAAGGGGAATTTTCAGCAAACAAGTGCTGAGTGTAAAATTGCCCTACCGTGTAAAAAAGGGATTGCTGAACTGTGTAAAAGGTAACCCAAAGCCAATTGCTGAGTGTTGAGTCACCTTGCCGGGAGTGAAAGAAATATTCCACTGCAAAGAATATATTATTTTATGCAAGTAAAATCTGCCTATGTACTGCACCGACACACTTTATTCGAGCAAATACCCGGTATGTACCTGGCAGATACCTGGAATGCGCCGCTCCTCACCTCTGACAAGCCCCGTTGCATTTGCCTTCCCAGCCTGGGTTCATGCCTGGCTGACGGGCGGCTGATCTGTTAAATGATAATGATTAGGATTTAATAGGCTGCAATGCTTCGCGTGTCTACCAGATGGCATAAATTCATGAATTGTAATGCAGTATATATATATATATATATACTGTGCAGTATTGCAGCCAGCAGAAATAAAATGCTTCAATCCCTGCTTGGAAAATACCTCAATGCACTCGGGCAGAAAACAGTCACAAACCTCAATACACCCGGGTATACCCGAATTCGTGGGACTAGCCAAGCTCGAATAAAGTGTGTCGCCAGTGTATCTTGGGAGTAAAACAGGCACCCAAAGTGTGAAGAGTGAATGCCATAATACCCAAAGATGAGACTGAAAATTACTGAACTCAAGCAGAGAACCACATTATTTTGCTGAAGTGGAGGGATTGCACCTAGCAAGTAAATGGTGTAAAGCAAATAGAAGTTTTTACTTAGCAACTGCACATCCAGTATACCTAATGAGAAAGAATGCGTGCACAGCACTGCTGATGTTTTAAAACGTACAAAAGGAAAAAAAAGTCTACGGAGATGCCTGTGAGAGCTATGACCCTACAAGCAAAATATGCCCACCGGTAGGACTATCACAAGCTGGGGTTCTAGAAAATACACTGGCAAAAGCTGCAATAGCGCCTCCAGAGGTCAGGAAGAAAAATACACCTGATAGCCCCAAAAAGGAGGACAAGATGCGGCGTTCCTGTAATGAACCCTACCCCACGGAAGAGTTGCCCTTCCAGTCCGATGAGGAGGAAGAC
Source organism: Ascaphus truei (assembly GCA_036426205.1). Taxonomy (NCBI): domain Eukaryota; kingdom Metazoa; phylum Chordata; class Amphibia; order Anura; family Ascaphidae; genus Ascaphus; species Ascaphus truei. The sequence continues at coordinate 22,081 of WSYH01004834.1, read as the reverse complement.
ATCTCTCACGGGGAACCCAAACCGAGTCACACCCACAAAACACCAGAAGAATGGTGGGGGTGCCTGAACTCGTTACGAACCGAAAAGACCGCTCCCTATGATGATGAATATGATCGGCAGGAGAAAGAGCGGGAGCAGCAGATAACCGAATATTTCCATCAGCTAATAGAGTTGCAAGAAAAGCCGGGTGGATCCAGTGAAGCTGCTAAAATTTCAAATGAAGATGGAGACCCCAGTATCCCTGAGGGGACAGAGTCATCCAAAACAAAAAGGCAAAAAAAGAAAAGCGGATCTTCATGTACCGTGGAAGGAACAGACACGTCCACAGATCCCGTTGAGAAAAAGGGGGACCGAGATGCCCTGCAGCCTAGAGAAAATGGAGGATTCGTCCTGCGAATGACCAAATATCCAGAGGGCCCAAGGCAGATGTCGGGTGACCCAAAGAAGTGTCTGTCCGGTGCCAACAGTGAGGAACCCTCAATCAACCATCCCAGGGAAGCGGAGCCAGAACCAGTGAGTGACGATCCCTTGACCAGCCCTGAAGATGCCCTGAAAATTGCCAGGCATGACTGTGATCTGCTCCGGGAACAATTGAATCTGAAGAAAGATTGTTACGCAGAGCTACAGAAAAATAACATGGAGCTACAGAAGAGGTAGTAGGGCCAGGTTTGGGAGGAAGTATGAGGAGCTCTGTTTTAGCCATGTTGAGTTTAAGGCGACGGAGGGCCATCCAGGATGATATAGCAGAGAGACATTCAGAAACTTTGGTCTGTATAGCAGGTGTAAGGTCAGGTGTTGAAAAGTATATTTGTGTGTCTTCAGCATAGAGGTGATATTTAAACCCAAAAGATGTTATTAGGTCACCTAGAGAGAGTGTGTACAGAGAAAAGAGAAGAGGTCCCAGGACAGAGCCCTGGGGTACCCCCACAGAGAGATCAATAGAGGAGAAGGAGGTGTTAGCAGAAGAGACACTGAAAGTACGGTGGGAGAGGTAGGATGAGATCCAGGATAGAGCTTTGTTCCGAATACCAAAAGTATGGAGAATGTGAAGGAGAAGAGGGTGGTCCATGGTGTCAAATGCTGCAGAGAGGTCGAGTAATATGAGCAGAGTGTAATGACCTCTGTCTTTGGCAGCATGGAGGTCGTCAGTTATTTTAGTGAGGGCTATTTCCGTGGAGTGAGCAGTGCGGAAGCCAGATTGTAGAGGGTCTAAGAGAGAATAGGTGTTGAGAAAATGGAGCAAGCGAGAGAATACAAGACGTTCAAGGAGTTTAGAGGCAAAAGGCAGGAGGGAGACAGGTCGATAGTTAGAAAGACAGGTAGGGTCAAGCTTGCTGTTTTTGAGTAATGGTATGACTGTTGCATGTTTGAAAGAGGATGGAAAGGTTCCAGAGCAGAGGGAGGAGTTAAAAATGTGTGTGAGCGTAGGGATTATAGTAGGAGCAAGAGGTTTTAGGAGATGGGAGGGAATGGGGTCAAGAGGGCAAGTGGTAGAGGGAGAAGTGGCAATCAACAGCGACACATCCTCCTCTGAGACAGTGGAAAAAGAGTCAAGGAAGGCAGGAGGAGAGTTAGGAAGAGGTGTAGGATGGGAAGAAGAAACAGAGGGGATGTTCTGACGTATGGATTCCACCTTTTCCCTAAAATAGTCAGCAAAGTCCTGAGCGGAGATGGAGGAAGGAGAGGCCGCTGAGGGTGGTTTGAGTAGAGTATCAAAGACAGAGAACAGTCGGCGTGGGTTAGACTTGTGCATGTTGATTAGTGCAGAAAAGTAGGCTTGTTTAGCTTGCGAGAGGGCAGAGTTGAAACAGGATAGCATAAATTTGTAGTGAAGGAAGTCTGCGAGAGTGTGAGACTTCCTCCAGAGGCGTTCAGAGGAACGAGCGGAGGAACGCAGCATGCGCATGTGGGAATTTAACCAGGGTCTAGGGTTAGAAGGGCGAGTGCGGCAGAGAGATAGTGGGGCATGTAGATCAAGAGAGGAGGACAAGACAGAGTTGTAGTTCCTGACCAGGGTGTCGGGGTCTGTAGCAGAGCTGAGAGAGGAGAGGGAGGAGCGTAAAGTGGACTCAAAGTCAGGTAAGTGAATAGAGCGCAGGTTTCTGCAGAACCGGGGTGTAATGGAGGTGGAGAAGGGGAGAAGCGAGATAGAGAGAATGAGATGAGATGATGGTCAGAGAGAGGGAAATGGAGAAATCGGAGAGAGAGAAGTTCTTAGTGAAAACCATGTCTCAGTAGTGGCCATCCTTGTGGGTGCTGGCTGCAGTCCACTGTTGAAGGCCAAAAGAAGAGGTTAGAGAAAGAATGCGGGAAGCCCAGGGGAGAGAGGGGTCATCAATGTGGCAATTGAAGTCCCCAAGGAGAAGAATAGAGGAGTCTGAGGAGAGAAAGAAAGAGAGCCAGGATTCAAAGTGAGAGAGAAAGGCAGAAGGGGGATGAGTAGAGGTAGGTGGGCGATAGATGACCGCCACATGAACAGGGAGAGGAGAGTAGATCTGGACAGTGTGAACCTCAAAGGAGGGAAAGGCAAGAGAGGGGGGAATAGGAAGGGTTCGGTAACGACAGAGAGAGGAGAGCAGGAGCCCCACGCCTCCACCCCTGCCATCAGTGCGCGGAGTGTGGGAGAAGGAGAGGCCACCGTAGGAGAGGGCAGCTTCCAGAGCAGAGTCAGACTGAGTGAGCCAGGTCTCAGTTATAGCAAAGAGAAGCAGGGAGTGAGAGAGAAAGAAGTCATGCACAGAGAGGAACTTGTTAGAGAGGGAGCGAGCATTCCAAAGGGCATAGGAGAAAGGGAGAGAGGAGGGAGGGTGGCAGGGGATGGGTATGAGGTTGGAGGGGTTGACACCAGAAGGAGTAGAGGTTGCAGTTGGCAGGCGAGGACGAGCACATGTAGGAATAAGACAGGGACCAGGATTGGGAGAGATATCCCCAGAAGCAAGGAGGAGAAGCATGGATAGAAAGAGGATGTGTGAGGATGATTTGTAAGGGTGTGTTTTAGTGCAGGGGATATAGCTGTGTGGTGCCCGAGGACGCAGGTAAGAAAGGAGTTCATGTGCAAAGAGAAGTGGTGAAGGAAGGAGAGATGGAGATATATGAATAGAGTTAGAGACATACTGAGGCTGGTAAAAAGAAGTGCATAATTTGAGAAGAAGTGAAGTCACAGCAAATATAAATCTTAATACAGACCTCAAAGTCTCTCAGAAGGAGCTTCAGACCCTCAACCTAGAGAAGAAAATCTCACGCCAGGAGACTGTCATTCTCAAAGCAGATGTGCGTAAATGGAAGGAGGACTACATGGAGGCCCTGAAAATTACAGAGACTGCAAAAAGAGAAAATTTAAGACTGAAAGAAGAGAATTCTCATTTGACGGACCACGTCAAGGAAAAGAATGAAAAGCTGCACGAGCTTAAAGAAATAAATGAACTTTTAGAAGATGAAAAGTTTGAAGCAGAGCACCGACTGCATAACCAACTGCAAGGTCTGCGTACGCACCTCCAGAATGCTGATGAGAAGCAGCAAAGTCTGCAGGAAGACAATCTGCAGACTGAAAAATAAATAAAAGTGCTGCAGGAACGTCTGATTACCCAGTATGTCCCCGCAAAGCAGCATGAGAAACTGAAGGCTACCCTGAGTATCACCACAGCATCGCTAGAGGCCAAGCTTAGAGCCCAGGTGACTCGACACAAGAGGGAGCACAAGAAGGTCCAGAAACTGAGACAAGTAACTGTGGCCCGAGCAAAGATATTCACAGTCCTTCATAATACAATGAAAATGTGGAAGCAAGCTCAGAGAAAGCAAAGTGCGCAGATAAATTCCCTGAGAAGAGACTTGCAAGACGCACTCAAAAAACAGGGATCTCTCGCAGATGAGATTACAGTACTACAAGGACAAGTATTGACCCTGACTAAGCATCAGTATCCCACAGCCACAAAAACCCAAAGGAAAAGGGGTACAGTGAGAGCTGGGAGCACCGCTCGCCTAAAAAACAAGTTTGCAAAGTCTGAACCACCTAAACAAGCACTAGCTAAACCTTCAGCACCGAACAGGCAACAAAAAAAGGTATACGGGCAGAATCAAAACCAGAAGAATCCTTAGCTGATGAAGCTGAAAAGATGGGACATTCTCCGGAAGTGGATGTGGAATTGCAACTCAATCCCAAAGAAGCTGAACTAGCAACTCCATTGAGTGGAAAAACTGCAGAGAGACAGCTTCAAGAGCGGAAAACTCAAAGGGCTATTCATAAACACTCTGCAACTGTTGCCATACAGTCTGCCTACAATAAGAGGAACACCTGACGCAAGGGAAATCTCATGACCGCGCATGCAGTAAGAAGACTATTCTTTGAAAAAGTCCTCCTCGAGTGACTGAGGAGTGCTGATCTCAAGCAACTTCGGGAGGAGACACGAATAAACTGGAGAAAGGGCTCCAATCCCATTGGGACTGAGGGTTCTCTTCCTCTATCCACTCTCATTCAAGTCACAGAAAGATCTCGAATGAGAGTGGAAGGATGGGCCTTGGTCGTGGCAGGCCCGAGCTTCCCACAAACAGGGGAGGTATGTAACAGGGGACTTATCCCTGTTCACGAATGTGCCTCTAATCCAGCAGTGTGGTGGTTAAATGCTGGTAGGCAATTAACTAACACTACCTGCATGATTACAGTGGTTAGAAAAAGCCTGCCTCTGAGACAGGAAGGGAGACTCCTGAGCACACAAGTGAGCTGAACAAGGAGACAGACGTCTTGAGCCTGCCAAAAGAAACTGCAAGCTGACAACAAGACACAGGGGATAATACTTCTATACCTGGATCCTGACATTGCCTTATCACAGACGGGTGTGGACACCAGGAGAACAAAGAAGCATTCCCCTACAGCAACCCAGCTAACAGATCAGACTTTTCTTTTAAGACTATTATCTATGTCTATCTAAGTATACAATGGCGGCCGCCTTTATCCTAATGCGGCCGGATCCGCGGCTCCCTGATAATCGCGGGCAGATGCGTTTTGTTTTTTTTTTGTCCGGAGTTTATAGCGGTATTTTAGCGCTCGTAATATTAGCATTTTATTATCGCTGTCGGCAATACTGCAATACCATCTAAAAACTCAGGGGGGCATTCGCGAGCTGTTGTCTTGGAAGTCTAATACTTTAGCAGTTCAACCTACATTACGTCAGTACACAGTCTGCGTGTGCCCGCGTAGTAATTGTAAATTTGCATATTTATACATGCATTTGCTGTGCTTTATGTCTCATTTGAAAATTGTTGAAATGCATAGGCGTGTGCTGTAACAGTATCACATTTCGGCATATACAGAACAGCGCTCTCCCCTCGCTCGCCCCCGCACACACACAGGATAATTTATTGTAGTGCACTGCAGTATTTCAACTTCTTATCATATCTACAGTGCACTACACATCTCCCACAACATTCCTTTGAATGTGTGTCTTTCTGGGTCCAATCACATTCCTGCTTGCTTGCGAAGTTCAAGACTGATTTTTTATTTTTATTTTCTCCACGCGCATGCGTCTCTAAATTCACCACTGCTTGCTTGCAAAGTTCAAGAGTGAGTGACCAAAAAAAACAAAAAAAACAAATCGCTGTTTTTTCCCTGGCTTTTTCCTGGAATGTGACGCTCTTCACCTGGCGCATGCCGCGTTCATTTTGCGTTCCCAGCCAAGGGTCATGCGTGGCTGACGCGCGGTTGATGCGTTTATTGAGAATGGTTCGGATTTAATAGGTTGCAATTCTTCGCATGTCCGCCAGATGGCAGATATTCATGAATTGTAATGCGCATGCGCTTCAGTAATGTGTCGACTTGCAGGTGTTTCGTTTAAAAAAGATACCACAGTGTGCTATTGTAACTTGGCCTTGAGACTGAAGGAAGAGGTTGCAAAAATGTATCAGTAGAAAAGCAAATGTGTGGTGCTGCAAACAAAAGCCTTTTGAGACAAAAAATAACTTGATAGAAGAATCCTGAGGTGCAACCCCCCTATGGTTGAGTGACTGAATAAGCCCAGACAGAATAGGTGACAGCTGCTGATAAGGCTCCAATTATGAACCGACTAGTGGACTAGGGTCCCCACAACCACTGCAGTAAGGGACCTCACATACATGTGAACCAGCATATATTGTCGGAATGGAGAATGTCCAGATAATATCCAGATGTTTGAATTAAAGTAATTACTCACTCAGAGTCAGCTTGTCCTCCTTCTCATCACTGTAGATGTGCCTTCATCCACTTGAGGGGGGTGTGCATCCGTTTTTTCATCAGTCCTGAAAGCAGGCACCAGCAGCCACACAGGATCAGCAAATAAGGATTAATAAAGAGAGCTGTTAACCTTGATAAAGAGCTAGCGCTCGAAACGCGTTGGTGGGGGGTCTAGTACCCCACAATGTAGTTGTACTCTTTTTGTAGAATTCATTAAATCTTTTTGTATGGGAACCAGCTCTCTTTATTAATCCTTATTTGCTGATCCTGTGTGGCTGCTGGTGCCTGCTTTTTCCTTTCTGCATACTTGCAAAAATGTATCAATTAGGCTTTTCATATTAAAGAAAGACAAAGACCAGTTTCTGGTATTCTCCAGAGACCCGCCGCCATGAGTGTTCAAGTGCAGCCCGCTTTCCAAAAACCCAACAGAAGTTACGCGTATTTGATATGGGCCGCGATTAATGCAACAGAAGATAAGATCTCAACAGTTGTTCAAATTTATCAGTATTTTATCGAAAACTATGACTTTTACAAATTTTCGCCAACTACTCATACGTGGAAGCGTGCAATAAGGAAAAGGTTATGTAGCGATCCCTGTTTTTATCGTATTGAGCCACAATTTGTTGAAGGGTATTGGTGTGTATCACCGGCTTTTTCCTGTATCTATGATCATGATGATGGCAAAAGGCTTAGGGTCGTGTTAAAACCAACTAAGAAATGACAGTCGCTGCCAAGTAATGCACTAGCACCGGCTTCCAATGACGGTCCCGCCGTCAGTGATAACCCTGAGCCTGAGCCGGATTTTGCGTGCAGTTTCGATCAAGCTTGAATGTACCTAAGCAATTTCCAACCTCATCAGCTGACTACAGGTGGACTAGTCCCGCTGCAAACTATCGACGTGGATGATCAAGAACGCTGGACTGGCAGTGGGCCGGCGCCAGCTGAATGGGAAATACTATGGTGAGTATTGTGCAGTTTTTTGAGCACTTTTCTTTTCTTGCTATAGGAATAATGAATAAAGCTTTCTTCCAAGACAACATTGTCCCTGAGATAGTGCAATATATCACATGCGAGTTCCCCAATGGTCACCGCTTCTACCAGGACAACGATCCGAAGCACACCGCGTCAACAGCGCATATCCTTGAGCGCGGTATCAAGTGGGTGAAGACGCCAGCGGAGTAAGTGCAATAGTCCGTGTCTCATTTTTTTCCCTACTGTTTTTACTGTGTACTGTATCTCTTAAACTAATTGTCCTTTTTTTCCAATGACAGATCGCCAGACTTCAATCCGATCGAAATGGTCTGGCATCAGCTGAAGGACCATATCCGTTTTGTACAGTAAAATGTACAGTATATAAACAGCAGTATTGATGTACACAAAACCTCTCCTCTCTCAATGAACTACTGTACTGTACACGGAATGAAGAACAAGATAGGCGGAAAAAATAATATTACTATGTATACTATATATATATATACACACACATATATATATGTGTGTATATATACATTACAGTATATATATATTATTAAATAATATTCTTATAAATGTGCATAATTCATGTTTTACAAATGTTTAATAAATGTTTATGCAATTTCAATCTGCCAGAAGAACTTAATAAAGACTGCATTATGTATTATTCATGATTATTTTTAGATTTGTATTTTTTTGTTCCTGATGAAATAAAATAAATATTTATTCACATTCCTGGTAATCATAATCATTGACAACAACCATACCCCCTCCCCCCCCAACCCTACAGTATAAGAATGAATGACAAAACAACATGAATCAGTTAATGGGTTTTTTTACTCTCAATTCTCACAATGCTGTGCACATCAGATTTACATTTCAAATTCGAGAAGGGATTTTCCAAAGCGTTACCATGGACAAAGCCTCAAAGGGTTTGGGGGGTTGGGTGAGTCATGTGCAGTAATCAGCTAGCTCCCATCTCAAAGAGGCTTAGAGTACACGCAGGTGCAGTGAGGCGATTGACGCTCGGCTAGGGACGGATTAAAAACACAATGACTAACTTCAGAAAATGAATGACTCTGTGGAGGTGTCTGTCAAATGACTCTGTGGAGAGGGTGGGTTGGGTGACTCATGCGCAGTAAGCAGCTAGCTCCCATCTCAAAGAGGCTTAAAGTACACGCAGGCGCAGTGAGGCGATTGACGCTCGGCTAGGGACGGATTAAAAACACAATGACTAACTTCAGAAAATGAATGACTCTGTGGAGGTGTCTATTGAAAATAGTTTGTGTGTGCGTGGGGGAGGGATGAAGGATTAGTTTTGCTGCAGTTCAAAGAAACTACATACTGTAGAGTAGAGTACAGTAATTTCAAAAGGCAGTTCATCAGGGTGTGCGGGAGGTGGGGGTTTTACCAGGTTTGGATGCTGAAATTCTTTTGGGCAACGACCTGGGACCGATGACTTGCACCTACGACGTGTGCCCCAGCCCGCTGCAGTGGCGGCAGTTACCCGGAGCCAGACCGCGGCAATGCCGGCGGTGGCCACCCCAGTCCCCCAGCCTTTGGGACCAACGTTAGCAGAGGGCGCAGAGGAGCCCGGGGAGGTAAGCCAGGATCAGTTGCAACCACAGGCTGTTTCCCCTGTGTTTCCCAGGCTGTTACTGTTTCCCCTTACCTTGTCCCCTTCCCCTGACAATGACATGACTGGGGGGTGGCCAGATTTAGGAGCCCAGTTTAGGGAGGCAGTGAAGACAGACCCTACCCTGGCCGGCGTGAGACTTCGGATAGCTCACTCTATTCCGTTAGCGGGACATCAGGGGGTCACCAGGACGCGAGCCCGGTTATTACAGCATTACTACTGGCCGGGGGCATCCCGAGATGCGAGCAATTTCTGCCGCTCTTGTGATGCCTGCCAGCGAGTGGGTAAGGCGGGCGACCGTGTGAAGGCACCCCTGAAACCCCTACCGATAATAGGGGAACCCTTCCAGAAGGTAGCGATGGACCTGATAGGACCCCTCATGATTCCTAGCAGGTCAGGGAAGCGCTACATCCTCACGGTGGTGGATTTTGCCACCCGGTACCCTGAGGCGGTAGCGCTGGGCACCATAAGTGCCAAGACAGTGGCAGCAGCTTTGCTGAACATTTTTGCTAGTGTAGGTTTCCATAGTGAGATCCTAACCGATCAGGGGTCGCAGCTCATGAGTGAACTGTTACATTGTCTCTGGGATGCTTGCGGTGTACAGCACCGGCGCACTACCCCTTACCATCCCCAAACAAACGGATTATGTGAGAGGTTTAATGGTACCCTGAAGCAGATGCTTCAGACCTTTATAGAGGCGGAGGGGAAAGACTGGGAGATTCACCTGCAGCACTTGCTGTTTGCATACCGAGAGGTACCGCAAGAATCTACAGGCTTCTCCCCCTTCGAGCTACTATATGGCCGCAGGGTACGTGGACCTCTGGACCTCTTCCGTGAGGGATGGGAAGGGGAGACTACTGCTACTGATGCTTCAGTGATCCAGTATGTAGTAGATCTCAGAGACCGGTTAGAGATGCTTATGGGGGTGGCCCAGGACCACCTCAGGGCTGCTCAGACCAAGCAGAAGCAATGGTATGACCAGCAGGCCAGTAGCAGAGAATTCATCCCAGGACAGCAGGTGCTTGTTCTCAAACCCACTCGGGAGAACAAGTTAATGGCTGCCTGGTCGGGACCGTACCCGGTCATCCAAAAGGTGAATGAGTGCAACTATGTTGTACAGGTAGCGCCTGAGAGGCACAAGACATATCACATTAATATGTTAAAGGAATACAGAGCACCGAGTATGGGAGCAGTAATGGCCATTTGTAGCCCACTGCTGGAGGATCCGGCGAGCAATGCTCTGCCTGATCTCCTAGGGGAGGCAAAGCAAGGAAACACTGTTGAGCAGGTAGAGATAGGGGCACAGTTGAGTACTAGGCAGAAGGGAGAAGCCAGGGACATGCTAGCTCAGTATAGCGCCCTCTTCACTGACATGCCAGGGACCACACATCTCACCAAACACCCAGTACCCACAGGGGCCCTGCAGCCTCTGCATAAGCACGCTTATAGAGTGTCAGCAGAGGTCAAGACAAGTATGGAGAGAGAGATTGAGGAGATGCTGACCCTAGGGGTAATTGCTCCGTCCCAGAGCCCTTGGGCAAGTCCAGTAGTCCTAGTGCCTAAGAAGGACAAAACCACCAGGTTTTGTGTGGACTACCGGTTGCTCAACGCTGGGACGGTGTCAGATGCTTACCCCATGCCCCGCATGGATGAGTTACTAGATGAACTCGCGGGGGCAAAGTATCTGACCACCATGGATCTGAGCAAAGGCTATTGGCAGATTCCCCTGACCCTGGAGGCTAGGGAGAAGTCAGCATTCATCACTCCAAGTGGCCTCTATGAGTTTTTGGTGATGCCATTTGGGATGAAGAATGCCCCGGCTACCTTCCAACGCCTGGTCAATAGGTTACTGGAAGGGATGCAGAGCTATGCCAGGGCTTACTTAGATGACATTGCTGTCTTTAGTAATTTGTGGGAATCCCACATAGGCTATGTAGCTGCGGTGCTGGATAGGATCAGGGAGGCTGGGCTTACCTTAAAATCCACTAAGTGTATGGTAAGGATGGCAGAAGTCCTGTACTTAGGGCACAGGGTGGGTGGAGGGCATCTCAAACCAGAGCCAGCCAAGGTAGAAGCCATAGTTCAGTGGCCTGTTCCAAAAACCAAGAAACAGGTCATGGCATTTTTGAGCACCGCAGGGTACTATAGGAAGTTTGTCCCACAGTACAGCGCCGTGGCCAAACCCCTGACTGATCTGACTAAGAAGCAACTGCCTGTGCTTATTACCTGGTCTCCTGCTTGTGAAACTGCTTTCCAGGCACTGAAAGCTGCGCTTGCTGAGGCCCCCATCCTGGCTGCTCCAGATTATACCAAGCATTTTCTTATTCAGACTGATGCCTCAGACTTTGGTGTGGGGGCTGTGTTGAGCCAGGTGGGGGACGACGGCAAAGAGCACCCTGTGGTGTATCTCAGTCGCAAACTGCTCCCCAGGGAGGTGGCATATGCCACCATTGAAAAGGAGTGCTTGGCCATTGTGTGGGCACTCAAAAAGCTCCAGCCCTATGTCTATGGGAGGGCTTTCACGGTCATCACCGACCACGATCCCCTGAGTTGGCTACAGAGGGTATCAGGGGAAAATGCCAAACTGCTGAGATGGAGCTTGGCTTTGCAAGAATTTGAATTTACCATTCAGCACAAAAAGGGCAGTGAAAACAGCAATGCTGATGGACTTTCACGCCAGGACTATCCCTCTGAGGCTGAATTCATTAATGGTGCCAGCAGTGCCCCACTTCCCGTTAGGGCCAGTGGGCCACAGGACATGCATTAAGAAGGGGAGGTGTAGAGGGAGAAAGGGGGTGGCCCGGTATTAAAGGGGTTGCACCCCATTTGGCCACCCCTGACCCCACCCGGGAGACAAGGGGTTAACTGGACTGAGGTCCAGAAATGTGATTTCACCCCTGTTATAACCTGTAAATGTGTATTTTCCTGTTGCCCCTCTGTTATTGTACATCAGTGTCTGCACACACACACACTAGAATCCATCCGGGAGCACAAGGGTTAATAGTCCGTTAATACTGTGTCTCAAGGTATGGACAAAGCTTCAAAGAAATTCCTTGCTATCAGGATGACAGATGGCCATAGGGTCCCAATGGCTAGAACTTAAGCTTTGTTCAAAAGGTTTTATCACCCTATCTATGTGAGGGTGGAGGGGGGCATACCATAGCAGTTTTTAAGTGTCCCACTTATCACTGTCCAACACAGGTTATCTTGTCCAAGATCCGGAGGGGTAGCTGGGCTGGCATTCCATTTGCACATGTGGGGCCTCAGAAAGGAGACCCCAGAGTTCTACTGCACATGTGCCAGCTAGCAGGGGGGCCTGTCCTAAAATGTGTCCCCCCATCAATGATTGGCTGGAGATAATTGCAAACCAATCACAGATTCTTAATGTTACAGATAGAGGGACAAAAGGTTTATAACCTGCTGTTCCCCATCTATCCTTTGTCTTCATTTTTGGTCTTCATGCAAAGTCTTCATTCGTTTTCGTTTGCTGATATGGTAACCTGATCTCACCTGAATGATTTCCTGACTGCTGAGAGAAATGCTACATCATACTTCTCATTCCCCAACCCCAATGTAAGTGTACTTCTTGTTTGTTACTGCATTATCTGTTGTGTTCACCTTTATTCTAAGGAATAAATACAATTTATTATATCTTAAGCCTCGTTCAGTTCAAACCCAATTATTTTTGTGTAATATTAATAAGCCTGTGGAAGCTATCGTCACATAGCCTCACGTTATTTTTCTGTAGCTCTGTGTAACCATCTTCCTTTTGTTTCAATTGTTCACGGAGCATATCACAGTCATGCCTGGCATTTTTCAGGGCATCTTCAGGGCTGGTCAAGGGATCGTCACTCACTGGTTCCGGCTCCACTTCCCTGGGATGGTTGGTTGAGGGTTCCTCACTGTTGGCACCGGACAGACACTTCTTTGGGGTACACGACTTCTGCCTTGGGCCCTCTGAATATTCGGTTAACCGCGGGATGAATTCTCCATTTTCTCTTGGCTGCAGGGCAACTCGGTCTCCCTTTTCAGGATCTGCGGACGTGTCTGTTCCTTCCACGGTAAGTGAAGAACCGCTTTTCTTTTTCCGCTTTTTTGTTTTGGATGACTCCGTCCCATCCGGAATACTGGGGTCTCCTTCTTTATTTGATACTTTAGCAGCTTCATTATATACGCCAGGCTTTTCTTGCAGTTGCTTTAGCGGACAGAAATATTGGGTGATCTGCTGCTCCCGCTCTTTCTCTTGTCGACCACATTCGTCATCATAGAGGGCGGTCTTTTCTGTTTGTGGCGAGTTCAGGCACCCCCACCATTCTTGGGGTGTTTTGTGGATGTGACTCAGTTCGGGTTCCCCGTAAGAGATGTCTTCCTCTTTATTGGACTGGAAGGGCCACTCTTCCGTGGGGTAGGGTTCATTACAGGAACGCTGTATCTTGTCCTCCATTTTTAGGCTATCAGGTGTAATTTTCTTCCTGACTTCAGAAGGTGCTATTGTAGCTGTTGCCACTGTATTTGCTAGAACCCCCAATTGTGGTAGTCCTACAGGTGTGCATATTTTGCTTGTAGAGGTCGTAGCTGTAACAGGCATCTCTGTAGACTTTTTCTTTCTTGGATAAGTTTTACAATATCAGCAGTACTGTGCATGCATTTTCTCTCATCAGGTATACAGGATGTGCAGTTGCTAGGTAAAAAATGTCTATTTGCTTTACACCATTTACTTGCTAGGGTAATCTCTCATTAGGTATGCTGGATGTGCAGTTGCTAGGTAAAATCTTCTGTTTGCTTTACACCATTTACTTGCTAGGTCCAATCTCTCTGCTTCAGACAAATAATGTGGTTTTCTGCTTGAGTTCAGTCTCAACTTTGGGTATTATGACATTCACTCTTCACACTTTGGGATACCTTTTACACCGTTCAGCAATTCCTTTTTTTGTCTAGTAGGCAATTTTACCCTCAGCACTTGTTTACTGAAAATTTCCCTGCTTCAGCACAGTCTTGCATCAATTTTCACATTTTTCTGCATATACTCCATTCACAACTGGTAGTCCTATGCGGTGTGGCAGCCTTTACTTGCAGAATCAGTACCGCTCATGGGTCACCATCTGTATTCACTGCTTCAGCTTCAGCAGTCTCTCTCTCTCTCTCTCCTCTTGGGATTGGGGAAAAGAGTCCATCTGTGGTTTTGTAAGTTTCAGTGCAGTGGTGTGTATCACTTTAACTCTGATCTCTGCTGCGCGAGAGATTTTTTTTTTAAGTTGCTCAGACTGTTTGTAGGCAAAAAGCATAAAAAAAATTCACAGAACAAATCTCCAGTCCTTTCTAACTTCAAAGACCACTTCTCGTCCCACTTCGGACACCATATGTAGGCGGACGCTCACAGAGGTATGCAAGGGAGACTGATTATAGTGAAATTAAATAAGCCTTTTATTGCTCCTTTTCCTTAACATCAGGAAACCATCCAAACAAGGGGTAAACAAAGCTTCTATTCACTTGGGAGTATTTCTAGAGAAATACTTTGCAGTTCACAACTCCCTTAGATAAGCATGTCTCCCAGCCCCAAACATATAGCATGAAATGAACAGATATAAAAGTCTTGTAAATAAAAGTCTTATCTGTTCCTTGTGGTTTGGAGGGAAAATCTTCTCTGTCCCTGGTTGCTACCTTTTCTTCAGGGTTTGTCAGCATTCAAGTTTAGAAGTTTCCCCTGTGTCTTGAAAGCAGCTCTGCTGTTTCTTCTGGCAAGGCTCAAGACTGTTTGTCTCCAAGTTCAGCTCAGGTGTGAGCTAAGGAGTTTCACTTCCTGTCTCAAAAGACAGGCTTCTCTAAGCAATCTAATCAGGCAGGTGGTGTTTGTTAATTGACTACCAGCAGTTAACCACCACACTGCTGGATTAAAGGCACATTACCTGAACAGGGATAACTCCCCTGTTACACCCCCCCATACATAGCAAAATTCCCCCAATCCCCCCAATACATAGCAAAATTCCCGCAAGCCCCCAATACATAGTAAAATTCCCCCAATCCCCCCAATAAATAGCAAAATTCCCCCAAGCCCCCAATACATAGAAAAATTCCCCCAATACATATAAAAAGACCCTCACTTCCCCCAATACATATATAAAAAAGTAGACATACCTTGGGGACCGGCCATGACTGCACGGGACCGTCGGTGACTACGGGGGACCAGTAGTGACTGCGGGGGACCGGCAGTGGCTGCGGGGGTCCGGCAGTGTCTACGGCCGACTGTCGGAGAGTCGGGGCCCGGCCACGACCGGCCATCAGATACAGGCCTCCTCAATGTGTCCCACGCCGAGCTTCCAGTCAGTGCGCTGACATCAGAGGGGCACGGCACGCTGGGCCAGGAAGGCCTGAATCTGATGCAGAGCCGGGGCCCGGCATCGATTAACTTTTGTTCTCTCCCCCCCCCTTGGCGGCCCTGACCCACGGGGCCCAGGATGCCAACCCCGGCAGACCCCCCCACCCCCTGTTGGCGGGCCTGGCTATAGTAACTATTTAGGAAACTACACCGCTTCCTCCTTTGAAATAGGCAGCCATTCAGTAATGCGTGCCCTGGGAAACAGGATCTTCACCGATTGATCACTGGAGAACAGAGTGATCGACAGCTAAGATAATTGCATTGCCATAAAGGCAAGGACCTGTTGCATTTATTAACATTAAAATCGGGCAAGAGGAAATGCCCCTTTAACATTTAAGTTTCAACTGTGATCTTTCTCATGTTCTCTCCACCATTGCTACTTTTAAAGCAAAGACACTAATCACTTTCAGGGCTATGTATCAAAAAACACTGATGCAAAACTTGGCCAGTGAACAGTACCAGATGTATCAATTTAAAACATATGCTTCCTCTAAGTGGGACTTTTGGTTGATACTGTATATATTTTTGCCCCATTTTCCAGTGGTTTTGCAGCCGGTAGACATTGATGGATGAACCCCCCAGTCTCATACAATTTACAGAAGACGTTATTATAATCTCAGTGTATCTGGTTGCAGTCTCGTGTACTTTGAGGGAAAACACTTAATCAATACTAAGTACTCTCAAAATAAATCACTCCGACTACTATATTTAAGAAACACTTTTGCCTCACACCTAAGGCACTTATGGTAAAAACATTGCACAACTGCATCTGAAAAAAAAAATGCAAAACTCTCAACTAAGATGTGCTTTTTAAATCTAATGTATATGCAATTAAAAATAACATGATTGCGTGTACTTTAGAACGTAACTACTTAGTGGAACTATGCCATAAGACATCTACTGGAACCACAATACATCTTACGGCCCATTCAATTCAATAGGTGGGAAAGACGTCTAAAGGAGCAGTACAATTTAGTAAATACAGTCCAGGCCTTGTTAGGCCCATCTTTATTAGGCAGTCTTCTGCCATTGACTAGAATTGGCTGTACAGTGCTCTGTCTTCCAGCATCAGAACGTGTCTTTTGGCTGAGGACTGCTTAATAACAATGGCTCTACTGTACATGTCTGCATGACACTATTTTTGTCTCCAGATGTGTATTTTCATATGTCTGTGACTTTTCGCCTTTGTCATTTGCCTCATTGCTTTACACTTTCTGTCTCCATTGCCGTATCGCTTCTAATTCTAGTTTCTATAAGCATACCTACAGTATGCCATGATGTAACTTTGTTAACTGACAACATTGTATATCTTTAGCTTTCTCCTCCTTATTTCTCTACCACACAGGAAGCGCATCGAGATCTACTGTATATCATTAGACAAATAACTTGATGCGATATCCCTTTTCATAGTCCAGAACCATTTCAATGTGGCACTTTGGGAGTGCATCCCTGAGAGTCCTATTGATGGGTAAAGGGTTAAAAGAGGACAACCTGTAGTATGGAGATACTATGTGCAACACGACCCCGTGCCTCATTCTGTATTAACAGGAAAAACATATTCATGAAATTCACATAATCAGGTTTTAATTTTTTTGTTTCCATAAGGTCCGGGAGAGAGAATGCACTTCACAGCAGAGGAAAGCTCCACAGTAAATAGCACTTCTATAAGCTCCTCCGGTAATGATTAATCTTGCCGAGTTGGTGCCAAATCTCAGCAATCTAATATGTTTTAATCCAGGTCACTGAACTGACCCTGTGTCCTCTAATGCTCTGTGATCCTTTGCAGCGTGATTCCAGCTCACAATCAAGTTTCAGTCCACTTTAAGAATTTTGTCATGAAGGGAAAGAAGGGCTTTTGTCTTTTTGTCTACTGGGGGGGGGGGGTGGCGTTTAAGAAGGAACTTTAACTCTTTCATCCAAACAGTGCTACACGATTGATGAACTAAACAATGACAAGGGAATATCGGTATCATTTTGGAAATCCGGTTGTCTTTCTTTTTTTTACTCTGATGTGAACATGAAGAATGGGTTAAAAACTAATTTAGAAGCTTTTTACTTTAAGTAGCAGTGGTCTTAAAATTAATCAGTTTGTAGGGGTAAAAAGCTGACCATGCCAATCCATTTCATATTAAAGCCTTAATGAGCTCTATCCTTTGGAAGCAGAAGAATTACTGGAAAGGTGTTTAACCTCCAATCAAATTCCATAAAGCCAAACAGAGGAAAATGTTCTTTCTAATATCCTGATTACAAGCCAAAAACATTTGTTAAAGTCACAGACAAAGCAGAAACTCTGAAATTACCACAAAACAGTTCATGGTATTAGCTAACATTAGTTATACTGTACATATGTAACTGACCGAACAGTTGTGAAACGCGTTGGATTGCAATTTACAGGCCACCGTAGCCCTTGTGACGTGTGGATCTCCCTTTGCCATCAGCTGATTGCTCTACAGGAACCCGTACGCGGACGCGACCCGGAAGAACCCGCTGGTGATAGATCTCCTCCTGGCTACCTCCTGTCCGTGCGCAAGGTTCATTACAGGAAGGAAGGAGACGCTACGTGTCTCTCCCTGCATGGAAATCTGAGTAGACGGGCTCAGCAGGTGTGTAGAGGCAAAAGGGGAAAAAGACTGTTTGAATTCTGTGGAGACTGAACTGTGAGCAGGACCACTACAAGAGAGCAAGAGTTCATTACCACATATTGGGAAGCTATCCACAAACGCTGATTTGTCAAGTGCTGTCTGTAAGTGCAATACTGTTCTAATCCAGTCTAGTATAATAAATTTACTGTTCCATGATATTCTCTCTTTTGTTTGCAGGGACTTGGAACTCTCTCCTGGATTCTGGCAGCTGGACTTAAGTATACTATATACTTCCTTTCAATTTATATTTAGTTTTGTATAAACTCTATATTGTATTTAATAACTTAATATTAGGTTAGTGGTTAGCGCTACTTCTTTCTTCTTTTTTTACATATGTAGAACCTGTGAGTTCAGTTACTAGAACAGTGAAACTACAGTACGTGTAGGACCATATCCCAGAACCCCCTGTGCTAGGCCCTAAAACAAAAAGCACAAGTGAAGGGAAAATCATTGCTTCTTTTATGTTTAGTGAGCATATTTTTCACTAAAACTACAAACTTTAACAATAACCTAACTGGTGACCAGGGGTTGTCCTCTCTTCCCCTGTCAGTGGCCCTGAGAGGTCCCCCTCACTCTCTCACTCAAAATCCCTCGAACCAGCCGACAGGGGGGAAGATGAAGAAAATAAAGAATTTGCACCGCTACCGTCGCTGAAATGTATGGTTATGTGTGTACATGTGTATGTGTGTGTATGTGTGTGTATATGTATGTATGTACAATGTTAATAAACAATTTATTAAAGTATTTATTTATTTCAAAACTTATTTAACACACACACACACACATACAGTACCTCACTCGCTCACAGAATACACACAAAAAGCGTGTGGCATGTGCACGCGCGTTCGCACAGGCACGCGCGCGTGCACGACTGCACACACTATAGAACGGCCCTTAGAGGTGAAGAGATTCACCTCAGCTAATCCGTGGTATCGCAACACGACTGAGCCGAGTTAGAGTGAGAGCACTTCCGCATTGTACTATCACTCTGGGCTGACTGCGGTGAGGGCACGGACGGCATTGGAGCACAGACACAGACGGGGTCTGTACCGGCTCCCTGGAAGCAAGTTACCTTCAGCCATCCGCAGCCAACGGCACCAGAGAAAGAAAACCTTATGTGCATGAATACATCCTACTTGCTTTATGTAGGATTCTAGTTTTTTCCCACGCAGAAGAACTGTCAGCAGCGTCGGGGATCCTGTGTGATCTGGACAAATCTGTCCTTTTACTTTCATTTATTAAATTCATTTTATTAGCCATCTTAGCATTTATTAGATGTCTGTAGTGCATGTATGTTTGTTAGTGTGTTTTGGTTAGTTTACCAGTCTTGTTAGTAATTGTCTTGTGTGTTGGTCTGACCTGTTACTGTAGTTTTCCTAACTGCTAGCATTATACACAATTACGTCTTTTTGTTTTACTCCCACATGCCCTGAGAACATTATCGTGGTTCATCTGAAGCATATCCGGATTTTCCAGACTGGACATTTTTATAAGGTTTGACCATTATTTATTATCTTGTCATCTGGACTTTATTAGTGGCGCCGGAATATATTTGTTGATATTAAAAAGGCCATAATACAACCAGTGTCAGTAGCTATACAGTACATCTTTATCATTATCTCTTTACTGATTCTATGCTGTCTGTAGTAGCAGTGTCCCGACAGTAAAGGACAAGGAACCGTGGTGGAACTACAATAGGTGCAATTGGTTGAGCTGCACTAGGGCCCATCCACCCATACTACCGCCCGCCTGAGCAGCATTTCGGCATTTCTACTGGGCCCCCTCTTGCTCTTCCCCCCTCCACAGCCCCACCTGTGCAGAGGTCTGCGGGGACTTATCCAGTCACTCCTAACATGCAAGTTAGGCTCTACCAGAAGTTGGGCCCAACTTCCTCAATTGTTGCCTGGGTGGGCTCCTGCTGCCACTGCCGCCGTATACGTCCCACGGCACAAACCAAACCACATCTACAACTAAAACCAAAATACCTGTGCAAGTGCCCATTCATAATTAGAACGAAACACTAGAAGAATAAAGAGGAAATCCGTTACCTGAGTAAAGAGGAACTCTTACCATTTCGCCTTGAGAAGGGCTCTCGCGAAACGCGCGCGTCGGCTCCGTCCCCACACGTGCACGCGCAGGACTGTAATTGCTTCCGCTCACATGTCTCATACCGCGAGTTGATGCGGTGTCCTGCTCACGCTGATATACAGGCTTCTAGTGCCCCGATGGACACTTAGAGCCTCGTTCTATTGAATATTGATAGGGTTAGTGCTCTCAACTTAGTACTGAGTGTAGTCTCGTTAGTTACGCGCTGGAGTATATTGCTACTTAGCCACCACAGCCACCTATCTACTATACACAGCCACCTCCTCTTCATATACAGTGTCAATCTATGTGCTAAGCTTACCTGACAAGGGTGCCCACCACCATACTTTAACACAGTGTTTACAAGTACTATTTGTGACAGTGCCGCTGAGGTCACTACAGGGCATTATATCCCTATACTGTGGACCTCAGGAGGTTACCTGAGGTCAGCTTCACACAGCACTGTGCTCACATCCATTATTACTGAGGAGGATTCTCACTGACTGCACACTGAGACCTACTGGTGCAAATTATATTT
Source organism: Ascaphus truei (assembly GCA_036426205.1). Lineage (NCBI taxonomy): Eukaryota > Metazoa > Chordata > Amphibia > Anura > Ascaphidae > Ascaphus > Ascaphus truei. The sequence goes on along the minus strand of WSYH01004834.1, from coordinate 1,630 downwards.
GCTTCACAGTGCACCAGTCACTACTAGTCACACAACTGTCATTCATGGTCTATGCACATATTGCCTAATGTGACTTGTACATACAGTACCCCACGGAGTACACCCTACTTATTCACTTTCACAGAGGTCTATATCAGGATTTTTGTTCAGTTTCCTGTGTGATATTTGATACATATAGGACACATATACTATGTTGATCCCGAGCCCCATGGCTGTCAGTATCATGATCCTATGACCTCCAGTACGTCATTTTAATACCCATTATTTTATATACGTGTTGTATTAAATAAAGTTTATGTTTTAAATCATACACTTATCACCAGAGGGTGAACTCAAGTGCTACACTGGGTTCTTCTCTACCCTTTCTACCTAATCTAAAGTGTGTACTGAAGCAGATCACAAAATGTACTCGTTTTCTCAGTGGATCCCTCCCGTTTCTTATTTATAGCACTAAGCACTGATGCTGGGTACTGCACCCCAATCTGACGTTAACGCTCATACATGTCAACAGCAGATAACGCCAAGTGAATCCCGTCCATAGAAAAGATCAATTATCCTGCTGTGTCCAGGTCTGGTCTTCCTTCAGTACTCCCATAACAGCCTCACTTCACTGTTTGCCCTGACCTGAATAAGCATACATCACTCCAAGTATCTCAAATGGTATACAACAATAGCAATACAAAGTTAGAGATATGGTACATACTCCAACAAACAGACACGTCCCTGCTCACATGGTTACTATGCTTCATTAGCGTTAGTGTCACCTCATTCTTACAGGGTGTTTCATGGCATTACTGTGAGTGAAAACCTATAAAAAGTGAAGCATCCTATTTCTGTATGAGCAGAACGTGACATTAACCCAAATAACTACTGTAATGGGACAATTATTAACCTGGACGAAATTGCAATCACGTTTGTACACTTGAAGAAGAGACCTGTGAGGTTTTGAAAGCTCTTTACACTATAATGTAATCTATAAAAACCTCTCATTTTAGTCTCCCATCCCCCAAAATCACAACTGGCAACAAATCAACACTTATCCAGAACCAATGCAGATACTAGAACTTTTAACTAAATAATGTTTAAAACATTTAATGTCATCACAGTAATTAAATGCCTTGGAGTGTGTAACAGGGGACTTATCCCTGTTCACAAAGGTGCCTCTAATCCAGCAGTGTGGTGGTTAACTGCTGGTAGCAAATTAACTAGCACCACCTGACTGAGTACAGGTAGTAGAAAAAGCCTGCCTTTGTGACTCAAGAACCTCTCCTCCTTTGCTCACGTGTGAGTTGACCTGTGGAGACAGAGCAGAGGTTCTTGAGTCACAGGAGAGACTGACCAAAAGAAACCCAGATCTCTGGAGCTGACCGGTCTTAAGCTCTGCACCGCAGAGCTGATTTTCAAGACACAGGGAAAACTTCTAAACCTGTATGCTGACCAACCCTGGAGACAAGGGAGCTGAAGCAGGGACAGTGAAGATTTTCCCTCCAAGAAACAGATAAGACTTTCAGTATTAAGAGACTGCTTATATCTGCTTATTTTCATGTTATGTGTTTGGGCTGGGAGAAGCTTAACTAATGGAAATGTGAACTGATTGCAAGGATTTCACTAGAAATACTCCCAAGTGATT
>WSYH01004833.1:0-49387 GCA_036426205.1 Ascaphus truei | reverse complement strand
TAGATATATATATATATATTATATAAATATATAATAATATTATATATATATATCTATGTCTCAAACCAGCTTAGCCATTACAACCAACCTCACACTGATGATACCCATCAAGGTTGGAACATGTCTGTGAGGGGTTTAATGGCTTTGCATCTCATCCCAGCCTCTGTCTAAAAGCTGTGTTTAAAAAAGCATGCATTGGCTTGAGATTTGCTTATGTAATACGAGCTTGAGACAAAAGGTGGCACTGAGTGCTCATTTGCATGTCATTTCCCAGAATCCCTTGCTGCAGTGGAAGCGCTGTTTGCTGGGCAATGATGGGAAAGACAAAGTTGCAGACATGTCTAAGACATGCAAATGAACATACAGTAATATTTACAGTTGCTTTATATATATATATATATATATATATATATATAGAAAGAAAGAGAAAAAACAGGCGCACACCTAGTGCATTAAAGTATAACAATGATTTATGGAACATTAAAAACAGACAATGCCCACTCACAGTATAACGGTTTTAAAATGCAGTTATGAGATAGGCCCTCATATGTCAGTGGTAGCGTTCGAGCCAGCAATGGTGTCCTCTATTGTGCGCGGTCTCCTTCTACTGGAAGTGACGTTCACCCGGTCTGGTGTCCCGCAAAACGGAAGTCCCTCCAGGAAACCGAGCCCTCGCTTGCCTGCTACTAGCTGCTGCACCACCAAGGGAGCCAGAGATGTATCCACTATTCTGTTTCGCTGAGCCTCTCACAATCTGCGTTCCTCTCAATCCGCAATAGTGCTCTCAGTGGGAATAGTGCCTCCTCTGCTTTAGCCACGCCCTACGCGTTTCGTCATCTATTTTTTTTTTCTATTAATATCTTTGTCATGTATTTTTTGTATTAAAATCATTATTGTTATTAATGTTTAATCTTAAAGCTACATAGGGTCTTTTTATATGTTCCTACCTTAGGCACCCCATAGGTTGTATAAAACAGTTGGCTACATACTAACGGTTAGGCAGGTTATTCCATTAGGCGCTCTTTTTATTTCTGTTTTGTTTGTCATATATTATAATAATATAGAATATATATAATAGATATATATATATATATATATATATATAAATATATATATAAAGGTTAACAAAACATGCACAAATAAAAAATACCACTTCTCCATATCAGCCAGTCACAAACAAAATCCTATTTCCTAATAAATCATTATCATCTGCCAATCAAAAACATCAAATGCTAATCAAAACATTGAATTTACATGTATACATGATATAAAATCGGTGCACCATGTACACTTTGCCAATCAATGTTAACAATAAAATATTCAACAGAAAATACAATGAAATCCAAACAAGTATCCTATTTAAACCAAGCAAGGCAAACCGAAATAAATGACCATTAATTAATCAAATCCCAAAACAATTAAAATTCTGTGAAAAGCGTGAATAAAGAAAACACATCTGAGGATTATGCAGACTAACGAATGAGTTTATTTTGTATACATATGCACATATAGAAGGAAGATGTGTTTTCTTAGCGGCTAACCGCTAAGGCAATGAAAAGGTCATCAAACACCGCTGTCAGGCTTACTGTGGCTAGCGAGGGTGGGTGAAAGGGAATTTGGCTCTTAGTGGCTGTTTAGGCCTTGCGGGTGGTTGCAGGGCGACTATACCGCTAAGGTAATAAAGGGGTTAACCCAACCGCTACCCACCCGCAAGGTCTAGACACCCATGCTATGCTAATACCCCCTCCACCCACCGGGAGGCCTAAGCACACACCCCGGACTGACTATACCCACCCTGTACCCATTGAGTAGTATAGTGGACAATCATACGGGCATGATAAGCCTCTATAGCACTCAATGGCACCCTAATTATAATACATAAGCACCAGACACACAATAATAAACATAACTCCAAAAAAAACACATCACTAAATAAAAAAAGTAGCCAGCTAATCCAATGAATAAAGCAATAACAACATCAACAATTAATAATTAAACATAACCAACAATGGAATTAGTTTAAACAGTAACCAATCAAACCAATTAATTACTAACCAACTCAAAATTAATAGTCACATTAACCAACAAACCAAATAATTTCTACAACATTAATGATTAATTGAAACATTAAACTACAAGAATAAATTCAAACAATATCTGAATAACTATAAACGCATAGCTAACATAATACCACATAAGTAAAAAAAACGAACAACAATCGCAAACATTTGTTTCCACCAAGCAGGAAAAAAACAAACAATGACATCCACATAATAAACTGTATAAAAAAAAACAAACAGCAATACCAAGCAAACAATGCCCCCCAAATATTGTCTAATAATGTATTAATCTGTACTTAAAGTGGTCAGATTAATATATTATCAGTCAATGTGCCTCCCCCAAAAAATCAAATTACATCAAATGAAAAAACCTGTTAAAAAGACATTTACAAACATTCAATATATTACTTACCATTAGAAGCGCTGGCCCTCGACTCCCGGGGAAACAGGAGCTCACGTACCTTGAAGCCTCAACAGCATCCGATGCCATCTGCATGAAGATCCGTATCACAGGTACCCAAATCTTCTTTTTATTCTTAATCACCTTCTTCTATCTCATCTGTCACCATTTCTTTCATCTTCTTTATTTCTATCTTCATTTGTCAATCATAAAGCCCCTGGTAGATCCTAACAAATGTTGTTCTCGTCGTTCTCTTGGGCTCAAAGGAGGCGTCACGGCCTTAAATAGGGTTGTGGATGTCACATTTAGCCTCAAAATGGTTAACAGACCTGATTGTCTGTTAAAAACCATGTTCCGATTGAAATTTTTTTTTTAAATGTTGTCACTTAAAGGAATGATGCCAGCCAATCAGAATGGCTGTGCTTCATTTGCTTGAGATGACGTCACAAAGCCGGCGTCACATGGTATTTCAGCCAATCCGATCGTGGGAACCAATTCCACACTCTGATGGCTGAAATACCATGTGATGCCGTCCATCTTGGATTTATTATGCAGCTCCGTGCTGGTTCTGGTATGGTTGAAGCATCTTTCAAAAGTAATAAAATGTTGCTGAAAATTTAAGGCACTGCTACAGGCACCTGTATCATGGTATTTTTTTCTGAAATTGCGCTCTCTTCTTCTTAAATTTCCATGATCAAACATATCCATCCATTATTCGAGCACTGACAAGACCAGACCATCCCTCTTTCCGGGATACGGTGGGTTTAGAATAAAACACTCATTGATTGATAAAGTCTGTCTGATCGAATTCGCCATCCATCAGGGGTTGTAGTATTTTTGTAAAATGGGTATTTGTCAGATATACTGATATATCTCTGATACAGTTGCTCTTTACTCTGTTGAATTGAATGGAATATGAGATTTGCATAATTAATTAATGAGGTCTCTTGTTGGAAGACTTTTCTAACAGCATGTGTCTCATGAATGGTGGAAAGGAACCAAAGTATTCCTTAAAATAAGCTTTGGGAAAATGTATCATCTTCACAAGTTAAAAATATTGTACAAAGTCATTATACAAAGGAAGAATTGTCCTGTAATCTTCTCCCACTACAGCTGCAGACAGTGTATTGTACATTTTTAACTTGCAATTCAACATAATTCTTGGCCAACTACCAGACACGCAATAATTGGAAACTATTGTGTATAAAACTAAGTTAATTGTAATGTTCACAATGACTTTTTAGTGTGTTTTCTTTGTGTGTAGTAAATATCTTGAGGTTTTTCATGTAGAATACATTGTCTGATCGAGAAGATCAGGATAGATCACAAAAGTTGCACTCAACCTGCTAATTTATTATATCTAAAAACCTATAATAGGTTGTAGTATCAAATGTATTCTAGCCAGGGTGAGCAAACTTTTTATGCCGGACCCCTTTTCATCCATGAAATTTCTCGGGCCCCCCCCCTGCCTGATGTAATCAAAATCACATGACGTCAGCGCACGTGAGCTGGTTCAGCCAATGAGGGCGAACAGCTTTGTAACGCCCCCCGCCACGCGTCTACAAAAAAAGTATTTATAACACAAATACATCACTTAAAAATAAATATTATGATATTTGTCTAATACTGCACCGACACAATTTTATTCGAGCAATACCCGTATGTACCTGCGAGATACCTGGAATGCGCCGCCCTCACCTCTGACAAGCCCCGTTGCTTTGCTTCCCAGCCTGGTTTCATGCTGGTGACGGCGGCTGATCTGTAAATGATAATGATTAGGATTTAAAAGGCTGCAATGCTTCGCGTGTCTACCAGATGGCAAAATTCATGAATGTTAATGCAGTTATTATATTATATACTGTGCAGTATTGCAGCCAGCGGGAATAAAATGCTTCAATCCCGCTTGGAAAATAACTCAATGCACTCGGCAGAAAAACAGTCACAAACCTCAATTACACCCGGGTATACCCGAATTCGTGGGACTAGCCAAGCTCGAATAAAGTGTGTCGCCAGTGGTCATGTAGCATCCCCATTTCTGCTGTATATTAATCTCTCTCTTCCCGCACACATTAGAACCTCTCTCCCTCTTCCAGTCTCTCCCTCTTCCCTGTATTTCTCACTCCCCCTCCAGTCCCTCTCTACCCTCCCCTCAGCTCAGTGTCTCCCCCACTCTTTCCCCCCTCCCCTTGTTCTCTCTCCTTTTCCTCCCCGTTAGTGGTTCTCTCTCCCCCCCCCAGTGTCTCTCTGCACGCTCCCTCCAGCCAGTCACTCCCTCCCCCCAAATGCTCTCTCGCACTCTCCCTCGCCATTGTCTCTCCTCCCCCTGTGTCTCCTCTCACACTGTCCCTCCAGCAGTGTGTGTCTCTCTCCCTCCAGCCAGTGTGGGTCTTCTCCCTCCTGCAGTGTCTTCTCCCTCTCTCCAGTGTCTCTCTCCCCTCCTGCCAGTGCCTCTCTCCCTCCTGCCATTGTCTCTCTCTTCCCTCCAGTATCTCTCTCATCCCATGTCTCTCTTTCACACCCCCTCTCCCCATGTCTTCTCTCACCCCCTTCCCATGTAGCTCTTTCACCCCCTCCCACACTTGTCACAAACTCTCCCCCCTCCCCATCTCACACTCTCACCCGCCTCATGTCACGCACACCCCTCCCCATGTCCCAGTTCACCCCCCATGTCCCAGTCTACACTCCCCCCATGTCCCAGTCTCCCACTCCCCCCCCCCATGTCCCAGTAGCTCCACACTACATCCCCCCCATGTCCCAGTCTCACACTCATCCCCCATGTCCCAGTCTCACTCACTCCCCAGTCCAGTCTCACACTCACTCCCCCATGTCGTCCACATCACTCCCCCATGACCCAGTCTCACTCCCCCCCCATGTCCTAGTCTCACCCCATGTCCCAGTCTCACCCCCCCCTGTCCCCAGTCTCACCCCCCCCATTGGCCCCAGTCTTTGTCACTACCCCACTTCCCCATGTCCCAGTCTCACTCCCCCCCTCCCCATGTCCCCCAAACGGTCTCCACCCCCATGTCGCAGTCTCAACTTCACTCCCCTGTCCCAGTCTCACACTCACTTCCCAGATTCCAGTCTCACACTCACTCCCATGTCCCAGTCTCGTCCCCCCATGTCCCAGTCCACCCCCCATGTCCCAGTTCACCTCCCCATGTCCCAGCTCCACTCCACGCCATTCCGTCTCACCCCCCACTCCCCCATGTCCCAGTCTACACTCACTCCCCATGTCCCAGTCTCACACTTCCCTCCCCCCCATGTCCCAGTCTCACCCCCCCTCCCAGGCCCAGTCTCACCCCTCCCATGTCCCAGTCTCACCCCTTTCTCCATGTCCCAGTTCGTCCTCCCAGTGTCCCAGTTCACCCCCCATGTGTCCCAGTTCTCCCCCCGTCACAGTCTCACCCCCATGTCCCAGTCTCACCTCCCCATGTCCCAGTCTCACTCCCGCCCCATGTCCCAGTCTCACTCCCATCCCCCATCTGTCCCAGTCTCACAACCACTCCCCCATGTTCTGTCTCACCTCACTCCCCATGTCCCCCCAGTCTTCACCCCCCTTTGTCCTGTCTCACCCCCCATTTCCAGTTCCACACCCCCCCCCCATTGTCCAGTCTACCCCATGCCCCGTTCAATCCCCACTTCCCCATGTCCCAGCTCACTCCCCCCTTCCCCATGTCCCAGTCTCACTCCCCCATGTCAGCAGTCTCACACTTCACTCCCCCATGTCCAGTCTCACACTCACTCCCCCATGTCACCAGGTCTCACACTCACCCACCATGTCCGTCTCATCCCCCATTGGATTCCCAGCTTCACCCCATGCCAGTCCACCTCCCCCTGTCCCAGTCTCATCCCCCCATGTCCCAGTATCACCCCCACTCCCCCATGTCCCAGGTCTCACAACTCACTCCCCAGTCCCAGTCTCACCACTCCTCCCCATGTCAGTCTCACCCCCCTCCCATGTTTCCCAGTCTCACCCCCCTCCCCATGTCCCAGTCTCACCCCTTTCTCCATGTCCCAGTCTCGCCTCCCATGTCCCAGTCTCACCCCCCAGTCCCAGTGTCACCCCCCATGTCCAGTCTCACCCCCCCATTGTCCCGTCTCCACCTCCCCATGTCCCAGTCTCACTTCCCGCCCATTTCCCAGTTTCACTCCCACCTCCCCATGTTCCCAGTCTCCCACTCAATCCCCCCTGTCCCAGTTTCACACTCCCTCCCCCATGTCCCAGTCCACCCCCTCCCATTTTCCAGTCTCACCCCGCCCCAGTTTCCAGGCTCACCCCTCTTCCATGTCACAGTCCATCTCCCTCCTCCTCCCAGTCCCAGTCTCACTTCCCCATGTCACAGTTCTATCCCCACCTCTCCAATTCCCAGTCTGCCCCCCCATGTCCCAGTCCCACTCACCCCCTCTCCCCATGCCACACACGCTGATACAGGAAGCAGAACAGAGATGCTGCTGTGTAGCACAGCACACCTAATGCCAAAAGAAAAATTGCTGCTACAGACGCTTTTTTCTCCTCCAGGCAAAATCGCAGCTGCTTCTGCGGCCCCCCCAAAACAATCTTGCGCCTCCCAGGGGGGCGTGCCCCAAAGTTTGGCGCCACGCTGTTCTAGACTACAGTAGTAGGACAGTAAAGAGACTGGTCCACGTAATACCTACCAAGGGATATTATATAACAAAAATAATACAATTTTATTTAACAATATCAAACTTGGTGTGTATTTTTATTTACAAAACATGATGAATATATAAAACCCCGGTGGTGAGAGACCAGACTGTAAACACGGGTTAGAGAAGGTTTACGCTGCTACGCCAACCAATTCTATAGTGATAAAACTTGGCTGGAAAATAGCAATCAAGTTAAGTTGGTGGTTTATAATAGACACAAATGTAGCAGGGCAGCTACCAAGAACATGCAGTCACAGATAGGTGCTAGCAATGACATATTACACCTATGTTACAAGGGAACAATGTAGGATAGCTTTGTGGTAGTATGTCTGACCACCAAGAGAATACATAATAGCCTTTGTAAATATTGTTTGGGCCATGTGTATCAAAAGAATTGCTAGTCCTTTCAAATCTTTTAATCAGTAATGTGTATACATAAATACCAGTACAATCTGCAAATTACTGTATTAAGCAGACAGTCTCGGTAGCACAAAGGAAAGCAAATCAAAACACAAGATGATCGTCAACACAGTATTCAGGGATACATTCTCAGATCACTGAATCAATGCATGTGCCTATCAAAGAAAGAAAAACACTGTGTGCTGCGGGGGTTAAGTAAGAAGTTCATACTCAAACACACTCATGTGTGAGAAGAGTAGGGGAGCGCAAAGAAAAAAAGCCGTGTACATATAACACAACTTAGAACAGTAGCTCATTAGCTATATATTAGCATGCAATCCAAATGTAGCAAGCAGGTGTGGGTGAGGGGAGAACCAAACAGACCCAACAGTGCAAGCCACAGTGCTGTCAGCCCGAAAGGGGAATGACCGGGAAATGGGGAATGTAGGTAATATATTAAGAACTCACACGGCCATGGGGAGTCTGTGTACACAGGAGATATTAAAAACATGGTCTCCGGCTTGACGTCCCTTCTGTATACGCGGTGGTTGAGGTCTGGGGGGATGTTCTCGTGATGCACCAGAGTGCAATAGGTAGAAAATGCCCAATGATGCGGGGGTGTTAAAACACAGTGTTTAATAACGTAAAAAATACAAGTTACATTGCATTCACATGAATAAAAAAAAGCACTGCTCCTGACTGGTCGGGCTGCGGACTCGCTAGGAACTCTCTGTAGACCGCGTCGGTCTGCAGTCCTGGAGGGGGGTATAGTGATGACGGAGCGCTACGGTGGTCAGCAGCAGTGTTCAATAAAGCAAAGCCCACACAGATAGGTCAAAAACGGGCTGAGGTTCTATGGAGAATAGACTAGAGTGTGTCCGGGGTATATACAGTACAGATGCAGCCATATGTTTGGTTGCGTAGTCGGTCAGGAAACAACTGATGGCAGCTGACTTGAATCATTGTCAGACAACGGAATCCCTGTGACCAGAATAATGGCTTATCAGTGTTAAACACAGGGGGGGTCCCGCTTTCGAGTGGGACTCCCGCTTTGTGAATACTACTGGGATCATCAGTCTGGAAGAGATGTGCAGTGGATACTGACATCAAACAGGCGATGTGCGTTTTTATTTTATTTTATAATAACAGACGATTATGAAAGCAGGGGGTCCCTGGAGCTGATGACCATAATTTTCAGCCCTGGGGACCCCCTTGCTTCCGAGTTACAGGCCCCAGTATGGGGTGGTGCGTGGTGTTCTGACATTTAAATGTCCCAGTCACAAGGGCCGTGGTATGCGAGAGAATAATTTGGCAGCGATTTACGGGGCTGTTCTGTAACTCGGGAAGCAGGGGTCCCCTGGGATGTGAAATTAATGCGGGTCAGCTCCAGGAGTCCCCTGCGTCATAATTGTCATGAAAATAAAATCAGCGTCATAAACTTAGCGCTATACGCTATAGGTAATGTTGGTGTTGACGGGTGTAGCCTGCCTGCTGATATAGAGAGAACTACTAATGCTGTATATACCTGCCGGCTCAGCAAAAACTGGGCTCCGCTTACTGGGAGCCTGGGGTAACAATAGTACTTGGCAGCACCTCCACTTGCCCAGGATTCCCCAATAAGTAAGATTCCCCTGTCAAGAATACTGATAATAACCACAAAGTTGTAACCTTTTACTAGTAATTCAATGCAGGGCATGAACATACACATATCACCGTATAACCAGGATACATATATATAGCAATGAATAATTAGATATCAGGGCCTTGCCACCACCACCCTTGAATAATGTTCTTTACCCACCCCCAGTGCGGCCCCACCGTGTCCAGTTACTGGAACCAGTCCCTTGGTCACTTAACCCTCTGTGTCCCCAAAGACCCTCCCCAAGCGGGATCCGCGCCTGCAGGTACCGGTTTGTTGAGGCGCATTGATACTACCTTCCGACCGCTCCAGCAGCGGGTAACAGGACTTCGCAAAGGATCCGCCGATCCCGTGTGTGGTCTCTCATGAGTAGTTGTGACTCCAGCAGCTTGATCCCAAACCAATGGCAGCACAGCAGCGCAGGAAGAATACGGTGTCCTGTTCTACTACAGTAAAGGTTGCTGTCCCTACTATGGCTGTTCCCTGCAGTACCACAAGCTGGTGGTGCACCGGGTTTGCACTAGGGCCTAAGGGGAATCTCTGGCTGTGCGTGGGTCACTGAGCCCCGTGCAAACACAATTCCTCTCCATTGCTCCTCCAGGACCCTCTGCGTAGGTGTGACTCTCCCCCATGCTTCCCTTTCCTGCTGTCAGCAATCCCTTCACTCCTATTCGTTCCCTGTTGTTATGTGGCTCTGCTGAGCTTTCATGGGAATAGTAGTCCACCCAGAGCATCCTCTCTATGGCCAGCCGTTCGCGCGCGTTACACTGCGCTGCGTGGCCTACCAGGAGCCTGCCGCACATGCACTGCGATGAGCAACGATGAACATGGTGCACCCTATGCTTCCGGGCACCGCGGAAGCCTCCGAATACCGGAAGCGCTCCCTGCTTGCTCCCACCCTCCTAATTGCCAGCAGGTTTGCCGCCGTCCACTACAGCACCCGCAACAGAGGTACAACAGGGGGGGGGCAGGGGAACAACACTACACAGGATGGGGTAAATGGTTCCTAAAAAGGTCAGGCCTGTGTTTGGTTACCCCTGTCCTGTGTATAGTGTCCCAGAGAGTCAGCTCCTGGACCCAGTAACATTGTATCACTGTGTTAAAGTGTATGTTTATAAGCATTTTTGGGGTTGTTTCCTTTTCGGGCATGCAATGCAGAGGGATTGCTAGGGTATGAGTTTCAAGAGGGGTTTTGTGGAGGAAACCGTTAACAAAATGTTTCCTAGGAGGTTGGGGTCCGGAGTTGTCGGTTTCCCCCATAAAATGTTTACCCGAATCATGCCTGATTCTCGGATACATGCCCGGAATACCTCCACTTGAAAACGCAATCGCAACACCACACTATGTGACACTGCTTCAAGCACAGCACAGAAAGGGGAGAATGAGGACAGGATAAAACTGTATTCCTGTATGTAGCTGAGGAATACCTAGGTTAAAGGGGGTACCCCCCAGATAGTGCCAATGGTTACCCACAACCAGATATAAGTTTGGGGGTGCCCCAACCATATATAGTGAGGGGGGACTCTGAGAGTCCACAAACTGAGTCCAATGGAAAGGTGTGTGGGAAGAGGCAGATAGAAATAAAAGTACACATTTTTTCCTTTTCTGTACCAGAGACGCCGAAGTGTTATTTAAATATATTTAATTATAATTAATGTTTTTAAATTCGGAACGATGGACCGACAGTCTACCAAGCTAACCATAGGCGTCGGTAAGTCTGCTGGACATTGGGGGTCAAAGTAACCGAGGATGCCAGAAGTGTGAATAGCATTTGGTCAGCGGGGGGAAAGGCGAGTACCAGTGCCGGAGATTATGGCAGTTCCTCTGGGATGCCACTTGTTCTACACATACAAGAACACCCGCACAGCTGTGCTAATGAACCATGGTGAGGTGCACTAGGTGGAAACATGGATTGTATACTAAGAGAAAAAAAAAAACCTAGTATGCAAAGCACTCTATCAATGTCTAAAATGTATAATGATTTAGTTAAATTACTTTATTAATAACCAATGAATAAAAAAAGGGTGTTAAAATAAAATGTATATCAAACAGCACGTGACTGTATCATTTTAACCTAACTATGAGTAGTATAGTTGATGGTACATATGGAGGATCCTTGATTGATATCAGGATCTTGGCTATATTATATAGGACCTATAGATATAGGATGGTGGCCGTAGTGGACACTATTTAGTACTATTCTTATCCTATTAGTAACGATGTTGCTGGCTGCGTATGTGTTCAAGAAGTGCGTTCACTGCCCGTAATCCTGGTATGCCTAATATTGAGTACAGCCCTCCAACACGAGGGGAGTAAACCGAATACAGTCATTGCACCTGGGATTGCAGTCTAGCTTTGGAGGACATCTTTGTGTCTTGATAAATGAAGGCAATGTGGTGACAACTGGTCTTAGGATCTTATCCACAATGAGCTTGCTTTTTCCGTAAGGTTACCAATCCAGAAACATTAGTCTACCCGGGGGGGTGGTTATTTATTTTTATGGACCTGTTGAAGGCTATTAAAATGTAGCGATTTTGGGGTGTGCGAACCCAAATGTTATTGTTATTCTTTTCAGAGATAAGTTGGAGGTCAGACCATTATGAGAATTTGGTCAATTCCTTATTGAACTATAGGTTGGATCTGTCTCCAGAAATATAAACAGGCCAGGTCAGACGGCAGAATCTCCATGTTTTCCTTCAATTAGTCTGTTCGATCTCAAAATAACCAAATTGCCACCCGTGCAGATGGTTATGAGCATGGGGTTATGCAGGTTAAGCAGCGGGAAAGGGCAATTCTCGCCACTTACCCGCCTAAAAGCCTATCCGTATTCAGTAAAACGGGCGCCAGAAAGTGGCGAGATTAAAAAAAACGCAGTTGGGCTGGCGGTTTTTTTTTTTTCCGCCGGGGGCGGGGAACAAGAAGGCCACTTTCCGACCTAAAAATCCAACTTTTTTCGCCACGATGTATTTCTAGTAGAGGCGAGTAGCTAAGCGAGACTATTGCCTCATATAGAATACCGTTTTGCGGAGGAAGACAGCACGCAAAAAGATGGCAAGGTTGTGCTCAGAGGCCAGCGGAGAATGAGCGGCGGATGGCACTTAGAAAAAAATTCAGGCCTTTTTCCTGGCTGGGATTGATGCGGGGGTCTCCGGAGTGAATACATTAATATCAGACGGAGCCCCCTGGAATGCAATCCGAGGCAGGAAAAAAAAATGCATTAAAGCGCAATTCATTACCTTAAGCGGTTAAGCTTTTCTAAGGTAAGAAGGGGTTTTAAACAGCCGTGCCACTTTATTTGGGTAGCGGGGGTGTGGTGAAGGGTGTATTGGCCCTGTTGTGTGGTTAGGGCTTGCGGGGGGGTTGCGGGTGCACTAGACCCCCTTCACGACCGTAGAGGTTAATACCGCTCGGTCATGAAGGGTTAAGGACCGCCTACCCGATACAACCCGCAAAGCCCTAAACAACACACCGTTTGGGGCAAAAACCCGCTTCACCCACACCCCACTACCCACAAAATAAAAAAAAGACACAACACACAGCGCCACACAGAATAACTAAGAGTAAGATAAGTAAGATATATATATATTATATATATGCCATCAGGACCCCACACACACACTATACCCCCCTAAATCATAAAACAGTATGTATGTGTTTGAACTTGTTCTACTGTAAACGATAAGCGATAGTATGAATTGGTGGTAATTTGGTTGAAGGAGGATATTTTAAATGGTTTAGGGAAGTGTAATTCCTGTTGTTAATTCATTGATGGTGACCCTTGCTGATTGGATTAACATAATATATCTTTCTTGTTTTTTTTTGGGATAGTGTCAGGACTATTTTCTGTTGGATTATTGGTATTGTGTAACATTGATTGCGCTGTTGTACATGTTTTTAACATGTTATGCTCATGTGATACACTGTAAATGGCAATGTTTTTAAGTGGGCATTTGAGGCTTCCGATTGACAGATTACATGAGATTGGTTTTTAGGATATTATATATAGTTGCATGATGAAGCCACTGTACGAATGAATGGGTGAAGGGTGGGTATCGGGCCAGGGTGGCGTAACCCCTTAATTACCTTTGCAGTTATTATCTGATAAGGTTATTAAGGAGTTAATTGATATCAGAATGTAATTGCAATGTATTGGCAATGTATTTTGTTGGCAACGGAGGACACAGATTTTGCTGGCGAGGGGGCTTCTTATTGATGAGGTCAGTAGAACTTTATTTATTTTATTATGCTAGTTAATGTGTTTAATAATGGGCAAATAATCTATTATCCCTATCTGGATAATAGTTATTTTGCACATTATTGAAGAGTATGTGTTGGGGGGGAGGGGATGGGATTGATGAATTTAATGTATAGGACATGATTATTTTTTTTACATACAGGGTTGTTTCCTCAGGTCTGCAGGGGACCTATTGAGACCACCTGCGGTCTCCTCGGGCTTCTCACGGGTAAACCGCTGCTGGGTTCACGGGGGAAACCAGTGGGGAAGAACCGGTGGCCTCACATCTGTGGTGGCACCGTGGACCCATAGGGACCACCCGAGGGCCCCCAGACACCCGTGGGAACCACCCGAGACTCCGCAGACACCTGTGGGTCTGACCCGGGGCCCCCCAGACAGCCGCGAGCCTACACGTGGGGACCCCATTGTGGCCCACGGTGACCCGCGGAGACCGCCTGGTGGACCACGGCACCAGGCGGGGACCACCCGTAGGCCTCCAGACCCTGTTTGAAACATGGTGCTTGGCTACTGTAGGTCTGTGAGGTGACCATCAAGCCCACCGGGACTCCTGTGGGCCTGGGGTATTAACCCTGTATGTAAAATAATAAATCATGTATTTTAGGGGGGGCCCAGGGGGTGGGTTATGTATTTAATAAATAGAATTATGTTTTTTGTGGGGCTATGTATTGTTTTTATTGTCGGTACTTGGGGTGGGGAAAGGGGGTATTGGGCCCAAGGGTATATGGGTAGGCCTCCCGGCTGGGTATTAGGTGAGTGAGGGTGGTTAGGCATCACAGGGTGGGAGGGTAGTGAGGGAGGGTATTTAGGCCTCCCGAGTGGTGGGTGAGGGTGGGTTAACCCCTTAATGACTGTTGCAGTTAATAACCGCTATGGTGATTAAGGGATTAGGGGACATTACATTGGCTGTTTTTATTCTTGTTTATGTTTTGCAGCATCGGAGGGGGCATGGACGGTGATGAAGATGAGGATGGCCTTCATCGTGCCAGCCGGACATGGGTGAGTGCAATATGTATTTAATGTATTTATGTTTCCTTTTATGTAGTTTACATGGGCACATGCACTATTTATCCATTTGTGGATAATAGTAATTGTGCCCATTACTATACTGTATGTGTTAGGGGGGGGGTTATTTCTTTATAAGTATGTATGTGTTTTTAAATTAATTTGGGGGGGCACAGAATTGGTACTGCAGGCCCGTGGGTAACACCCGAGGGCCCCCGCCGGCCTATAGTATCATTGCTGTGCATATATGTACTGTATGTTAGGTGGGTATAGGGGTTGTTGGTGTAATATATATATATATAATATATATATATATATAAAGCTTAACCCCATTATAGCGCTGTCCTTGGGGGCCACCCGCGACCACCGCGTTATAAACTCTCCCAGCATTCCCAGACCCGGTGGGGCAGCGGCAACAGCACACAGCACTTACCCGGCATCTGGCAGCTCTTCTCCCTGTCTCTGCTTCCTGCTTCTGCTTCCGTCTTGCAAGGGCAAGCTCCCTTAAAGAGACAGTGTGTCTCTGTGTGTTTGTGTATGTGTGTGTCTGTGTATTTGACTGTGTGAGACTGTGTGTGTGTCAGTGAGTGTGCTGTGTGTGTACAGTGTGCTGTGAGTGTGTGCAGTGTGGTGTGAGTGTGTGCAGTGTGCTGTGAGTGTGTTGTGAGTGTATGTAGTGTGCTGTGTGTGTGTGTGTGTGTGTGTGTGTGCAGTGTGCTGTGAGTGTGTGCAGTGGGCTGTGAGTGTATGCAGTGGGCTGTGAGTGTATGCAGTGTGCTGTGAGTGTATGTAGTGTGCTGTGAGTGTATGCTGTGTGATGTGAGTGTATGCAGTGTGCTGTGAGTGTGCAGTGTGCTGTGAGTATGTGCAGTGTGCTGTGAGTGTGTGCAGTGTGCTGTGAGGGTGTGCAGTGTGCTGTGAGTGTGTGCAGTGTGCTGTGAATGTATGCAGTGTGCTGTGAGTGTGTACTGTGAGTGTGTGCTATGAGTGTATGCAGTGTGCTGTGAGTGTATGCAGTGTGCTGTGAATGTATGCAGTGTGCTGTGAGTGTGTGCTGTGAGGGTGTGCTATGAGTGTATGCAGTGTGCTGTGCAGTGTGCTATGCAGTGTGTCAGTGTGTGTGTGTGCAGTTTGCTTTGAATGTGTGCAGTGTGCTGTGATGTATGCAGTGTGCTGTGAGTGTGTGCTGAGTGTGTGCTGAGTGTGTTGTGAGTGTGTGCAGTGTGCTATGAGTGTATGCAGTGTGCTGTGAATGTATGCAGTGTGTGTGTGCTATGAGTGTATGCAGTGTGCTGTGCAGTGTGCTGTGTGTGTGTCAGTGTGAGTGTTTGTGTGAGTGTGTGCAGTGTGCTGTGAGTGTGTGCATTGGGCTGTGAGTGTATGCAGAGTGCTGTGAGTGTATGCAGAGTGCTGTGAGTGTATGCAGAGTGCTGTGAGTGTATGCAGTGTGCTGTGAGTGTATGCAGTGTGCTGTGAGTGTATGCAGTGTGCTGTAAGTGTGCAGTGTGCTGTGAGTATGTGCAGTGTTCTGTGAGTATGTGCAGTGTTCTGTGAGTGTGTGCAGTGTGTGTGCAAAAAAAAACTACATTTTTTTTAAATTCGGGGTCCTCGCTCATGTGTTATAGCGGATCGCGCTATAACGCTGTTGAGCTGTATATATATATTTATTTATTTATATATTTATTTATTTATTAATATATTTATTTATTTAGTGTGGGGCTGTTGTGTGTGTATTTTTTTTATTGTGGGTAGCGGGGGTGGCCGAAGTGGGTATTAGCCCCAACGGTGGTTGTTTAGGGCTTGCGGGTGGGTAGTGGAAGGGCTTAACTCCTTTATGACAGTAGCGGTATTAACCTCTAAGGTCATGAAGGGGTTAAGTCAACACCGCAACCCCCCCCGCAAGACGTAAATAGCCACCAGGGGCCAAATACCACCTTAACCCACCCCCGCTACCCATAATAAACCTGGCACGGCTGGTTAACCCCTTCATTGCCTTAGCAGTTAGCCGCTAAGGTAATGAAGTGGGCTTTAAATGCATTTTTCCTGCCTCGGATGCATGCCGGGGGGCTCCATGCTGGTATTAATGGGTATCAGCCCCGGAGACCCCCGGCATCAATCCCAGGCAGGAAAAAGGCCTGATTTTTTCTAAGTGTTGACCTTGCCGATGCTTCTCCCCAGTAACTTGCCAACTTTAGTTGGCGGGCGGGATTGCCATAAAAATCTCATTTCTAGAGTGCCGATCAGCAGCGAAAAGCTGATTGGGGCTACTAGAATTCAGCCGGTTTCAGAAAGTGCCGAAAAGTGGCGAAAAGTGGCTTATCGGCACCCGACTGCTGAAAAGTTTTTTTCGGCTAAAAAAAATGCCGATTTTTGGAGCTTATCGGCGCTTACTGAATCTGGAAGGCAATATTGGCGAGAAAATGGCGTAAAACGGCTTTTCGGCGCTTACTGCATAAAGCCCTAAGGGCCTCATTCAGAGAGGGTTGATAAAAATGATCGCCAGGGCATTTAAAATTATGTTTTTTTGGGTGTTGCTATCACGGTATTCAGAAAGCTCGATTACCTGTGATAGCAAAATTCCCAAAACGGGCGAGTTGCTGCCAGCGAGATCATTGAGCCTCTGACAAGGCCTAAAACGGCGATTCATTTCTGCTGTAGAGAGAGACGCTCTGAGAGACCCGCCTCTCCCAGCGGAAATGTCGCCCGAAAATAATTTATTTAAATATACATTTCTTTCATAGTGTAGATGTGCAGGGGGTCTCCAGAGCTGAACCACTTTGGTTTTATGTCCAGGGACCCCCTGCTTCCCGAGATACAGTCCCCTATATGGGGTGCCGGTATCTCCTATGCAAGGAAATGTCCCGGTCACGTGACGCGGGACATTTCAATGCAGAGGGATACCGGCACCCCATAAAGGTGCCTGTATCTCGGGAAGCAGGGGGTCTCCGGACATAAAACCAACGTGGTTCAGCTCCGGAGACCCCCTGCACATCTACACTATGAAAGAAATGTATATTAAATGTTTTTTTAATAAACATCAATACACGCCCCCCCCCCCTCCGCCCAAACCCATACAGTACAGGTACAGTAATGGGCAAAATAACTATTATCCAGATATGGATAATAGATTATTTACCGATTTTTAAACACTGCATTAGCATACATAAATAAAGTAAATAAATACAGTTATACTTACCACAACAGCAGGTCCCTCTGTCCTCCGTAGCAGGAAAACATATATACATAATAAAGACATTGTAATGGCCCCTAACCCCTTAATCACCTTAGCGGTTACTAACCACTATAGTCATTAAGGGGTTAACCCACCCTGACCCAATACAAACCCAGGGGGCCTAGGCACCCACCCCTGACTGACTATACCCACCCTGTACCCATTGAGTAGTATAGTGGTACATCATACCCATATAATAATAATATGGGCATGATAAGCCTCTATAGCACTCAATGGGCACCCTAATTACAACAGTTAGGATCCAGGGCAGGAAGGGAGCGATGTCATCAGGAACACCCAGAAAAGAACATATAAATGATCATAGTGTAGTAACTGCTGTCATAGCGCCGTTCCAAGTCACTGGGTTTCACCCTAATTACAATACATTAATAAACAAGACACACAATAATCAAACATAACTAAATTCCAAAAAACCACACTTCACTAATTAAAAACAGTAGCCAGCTAATCCAATCAATACAAGCAATAACAACATCAACAATGAATTAATTAAACCATTAACCAATTCAAAATAATGAATTCCTAAACCAACTCAAAATGAATAGTAACACTAACCAATCAATCAAAACAATTAATTACTACAACATTAATGAATTTAAACATTAAAATAGAAAGAAAGAAATTCAAACAATATCTGAAGTAACCATTAAACGCAGTAGCTAACATAATACAACATTAACTAAAAATGAACACCAATCGCAAACATTTTATTACCATTAAGCAGGAAAAAAACAAACAATGACATCCACATAAGAAACTGAAATGAAAAAAACCAACAGCAATACCAGGCCAGAAATGCCCCCCAAATATTGTCATAATAATGTATTAATCTGTACCATAAAGTGGTACAGATTAATATATGATCAGTCAATGTGCCTCCCCCCCCCCAAAAAAACAAAACACATCCAATGAAGAAACCTGTAAAAAGAGACATTTACAAACAATATATTAATTACTATTAGAAGCGGTGGCCCTCCGACTCCCGGGGTAACAGGAAGCTCACATACCTTGAAGCCCTCCAACAGCATCCGATGCCATCCGCCATGAAGATCCGGATCAGGTACCAAAATCTTCTTTTTTCTTTCTTTAATCTTCATCTGTCACCATTTCTTGATCTTCTTTATCTTCTATCTTCATCTGTAAATCCAAAAAGCCACATGGTAAATCCCAACCGATGTTGTCTTCTTCTATCTTCATCTGTCACCATTTCTTGATCTTCTTTATCTTCTATCTTCATCTGTAAATCCAACAAGCCACATGGTAAATCCCAACCGATGTTGTCTTGTCATCTTCTTGGGCTCAAATGAGGCGTCACGGTCTTAAATAGGGCTTATGACATCACATTTAGCCTCAAAATGGTTAACAGACACCTGATTGGCTGTTAAAACCATGTTCCGACTTTAATTTTTTTTTTTTACATGACGTCACTTAAATGGAATGATGCCAGCCAATCAGAATGGCTGTGCTTCATTTTCCTTTAAGATGACGTCACTAAATCCAAGATGGACGGCATCACATGGTATTTCAGCCAATCAGAGTATACAAACAATTTTACATTTTGTTTTGTATTGTAATTTTTTTTTCTCTCACAAGCCTTCAAAAAACCATCTTACTGTATTACGATATTGCAATCTTTGCTGAGCGTTTTGACTGCGCACCACAGTGGCGTTTGAACGCCCATGTTTATTTGTGTCTTTTTACCTCCGTGATGTGGTGGTGTATTATTATGGATGAAACTGCCTTTGAAATAAGTTGTCTTTAGCTTGAGGTAACTTCATGCAGCTGGTACCCGTGTCGCCCCCCTCCCGCCCCCATGAACACCACAAGGCTAGCTCAAGAGGTTAAAATTCCACGGAGTCGTTACATTTGCTGAAAACCGACTCTTGCCATTGTGTTCCTAATATGCCGTCCATAGCCGTAGGCTACAAAATCCTCACTGCAGTTCGCCTGCTGTACTCCGTTTTTGAGATGGGACTGCTCTTACGTATTGCATGACTCACCCAACCCCCCCCCTCTCCACAGATCTTGTAATCTTTCGTGAATCTTGGACCTGGTTGTTCTTAATCCGGTCCTAGCTGATCGACAAATCCTCGACTGCGCCTGCGTGTAATCCGTTTTTTAGAGTGTAGCGTTTGATGCTTTTGTTTACGGTAGACGCTTTGTTAGACCCTCTCTCCCCTGCCGTGGATGCAAGGAACAGGCACCCGGGTGCCCAAATTGAAACCGTCGTAGCAGATCAAATGTTATTAAGTCACACGATATTTCATCATCATGTGATCAAAGATTCTGAGGCGTATCCTCTTGGACGGCTTCTCGTTTCGAACCCATGTTGGGCCCCCCCCCGTTTTTTCAAAAGAGTACGGTAGCCTCTTTTACTATCCCTTCTCGACTTTGATTTGACACAACATCACCACTCTCTATCGCCTGTTTGCCTCCTCTTTTTCGGATGTGGGACTAGTTGATTACTGCTCATGGGGTGGGCTCCTCTAACGTTTCACCCACCACTGCTTGCTTGATTGCCGCCCCCAAAAAAAAAGTTTCTTATACTTTTTAACTTTTTTTGGTTTTATTTTATCCATACCCTGCAAAACCATCTTGATATATGTCATATTCAAGTCTGTGCATTTGCCTGCACATGGTTTGATTTTTGTTGTGGCTTTTTATTTGTACTTTAGTTTGTAAGGGGTGTAGGGACAGAATTTATAAGGTGAACTGCCTTTTGACATGTCCTGTCACTCACTTCTATGTATCCGTCCCTAAGCCGTCTTCATCCCGTCGCCTCGCTGCCTTCGGGTTACTCTAATCCTCTTTGAGATGGGACAGCTTGCTAATGCTTACTGTGCGCATTGGATCGACTCACCACACTTCCCCCCCCCCACCGATCATTAATTTTCTGACAGCTAGTCATTGTGTTTTTAATCCGTCCCTAGGCTTAGCGTACATGCCCCTCCCTTGCGCCGGCTGCATACTCAATTCGCTCTTGAGGATAGGGATCGAGCGATATACTGTACTGCACAGACTCACCCCACCTCCCCAACCCTTTGAGGGCTGCTTTTTTACGGAACGCTTTGGAAGAAATCCCCTTCTCTATTTTGAAATGTAAATCTGGATTTGCCCATCATTTGTGAATGAGAGTTTAAACAACTTAACTGATTCATGTTTTGTCCATTCATGATTTCTTATTCATTGGTGTACTGTAGGGTGTGGCTGGGGGGGTGTTGTCAATGATTATGTATTAGCCGAAGTTAAAGTAAATTCTTTTATTTTATCAGGGAATCCAACACTTATAATAATATAATAATACATGAATAATACACAATGCACGTCTTTATTAAGTTCTGCTGGCCATTGAAATTTGAATGAACATTATAAACATTTGTAAAACCTGGATAGGGACCCGTGACTAAATCACATTTTTAAGAATATTATTTAATATTTATACTGAGTATAATATATATATACAGTATAGTAATATCTATATAGGTATATACAATGAGACAAGAAAAACAAACATAGATGTAGTATGTCATGTGACAAATATAAGACCGCCAGAAGTTAGGATATGTCACTCACAGCGTAGTAGGATAAAATTCAAGCCTTGTTTCCACTCTGGGTATCTGGAACAGTTATTTGATGTAATCTAACGCTGGTCATCCAAGCAGTTGCTAATCTCGCAATGCAGTAGATTCCCTGCAGGAAGAGAGGTAAAACAAATAGTTTGACACAGTTTATAAAATTGTACTAAAAAAAAAAAACTAATAATTAAAATAAAACTCACATTCTGTTAGATATCATAAAACTTTATAGAATTCTGAGGCATCCTCACACTCCTAGATAGCAAAAAGTCATCGTAAACCCTTTGCAGATTTCTTCAACAGTCCTGGTATGTAGATTAAGTAACCATGATGAATGCTCCTTGTTATATATAGCCAACCACACTGGGTGTGCTCTATTGCTCCCCACAGTCCTCTTAATGTTTGGTGTCTCTCTCCGTTATTGTTCAACCTAATAAGTCTTTCCACGCACTAATTGCACATATACTCACGTACTTTGATGTAGGTGCGCGTCCGATTCACACTTGAGTGCGCTGTTATGGTTATTCCCCCCTGATATTCCCTCAGATTCCGTTGGTCACCCACGGCTCCTGGGACTCTCCGTACCACGTGACGATGCGTAACGTCACCCGTCTCTGCGAAGTTCCTGTCCCTGGTTAGGCTGTGGGCGCATGGCCTCGATCCTCTGCACTGCCGATCTCACCGCCGAGCGGCAAAACTGTGGAGCGGCTGGCCACCTGTCCCCGTCTGTTGCTGCCTGTCCTGCTGCGTTCTCTAGTCTACTGACGTGCATGCCGTTCTACTTTAAACCCACACATCCCTATGCGTTTCTTTCCTCCGCTTTAGGCTTTCGTCCAGGGTCGATTCATGCTCTCGGCTCCCTCATCTAGGGTTATAATCCTTCCTCCTTCCCCCCCAAAAAATTATGCGATGATTATGTTTAAAAAAATTAAAGAAATAGTAAAGAGTTATCAAAATACAATTGTGCATGGTTTTGTACATCTATATACATGTGTAGCAATAATGCAATTTCTTGCTTATTGTACCGGAGTTATTATTACATCAAAGTTGGTTTTTCTCTCTAAACTGAGTAAAATAATAAATATTCTCATTTCAACAGTCAAGAGTCGATTTAGATCGATACTAACCGCTCTAATTAATAAAAAAGTTGTTATCTACAGGTACAACCTGATCAACTTGACATTCATACAAAGTACGCTGACTGATTGTACGACTCTTATAGAGACAATTATGGGTTCTATAATTAGCACTTATTAGTTTTTCCGGCTTTATCTTGTTTCTATTCTGTGTCCTGTAAGTATTTCATTGAGAGCGGAGAGGTTTTTTGTGTACAGATCAGTTACGTGCTTTTATCTTACTGTACATTTGACTGTTACAAGCAGATAGACTGGACAGCAACACCGACGCCCCATGGCCGGCCAGCCCTTGTTTTGTTGCCACCCTTTGTGTTTCCTGACACGACAGAAACAAAAATTAGTGGATAGTATGTGGTGTACTGGAATATTATATGGATGTGTTGATGTTAGTACTACTGCTATATGGCTGTTGCGGTTCTTTCTCTGTAAAGAAAAAAATTGAAGCAGTTATTAGGCAGGTTTACTCGATTACTGTCAAACATAGTTTTATGAACTGTAAACTACTGTATCTTTATGACTACTATTAGAATACTAGTAACCATATGGCGTGGTGCTGCTCCCTCTGTAATAAAAACTGTAAAACATACTGTAATACTCTTACTATTATGAAACAAAAATCTTGTGTCCATACTTACCTGTATGCATTACTGGTAGCTTACAATACTACAGCATGTACTACTTTCCTTGATGCTTGCACCATTACGCATGATCACGATGGGCACACAGTCGCAATATGGTCTATATATTTATTGCAGCATTCCCGGTGATTACATCGTTTGCCAAAACTCGATTATGCCTTTCGCCAACTGTCCTTTTTTGGAGGGTTCACCACTTTCCGGAATATGTACCGTCATCTGTAGCCAGACCATTTCGTCGATCGTCTGAGGTTTCAGTCTGGCGATCTGTCCATGAAAAAAAGACAATTGAAGTTTAAGAGATACAGTTAAAGCACAGTGAAAGACAGTGGGGGAAAAATGAGACACGTTAACGCACTTACTGGGGCTACTTTCGCTGACATCATCTTCACCCATTTGATACGGACCGCTGGGAACCCTTTTACTGTTGGCGTGAGCTGGCTGCTCAATGCTCCTTCGGCTGTTGACGCGGTTTGCTTTGCGGATCGTTTGACCTGGTAGAAACGCGTGAGCATCCTGGGAACTCGTGTGCTGATGTATGCACTATCGTCACGGCAATTTGTGTATGCTTGGACGAAAAGCTTTTATTCATGATTCCATATAACAAGAAAAGAAAAGTGTCTCGGAAACGGCACAGATAGTACACGGTACAGTGCATCCAGTAGGGCTACAACTATAAAAGTCGGCATAGGCTTACTTATATTGATATATTTGACCTTTCAAAGATGACAAAGTGCATCCTGGTCCACGCCGAGAGATGCACCCCCACACAGCAGCTTCACGGGGTGTTGTGGCCGCGGCTTCAACGTATATCGAAGATTTTTTTGTGGAATGCAAAGTTCAAATCAAATCTTCTCCATCGACACAGTAAGACTCGTCTTGTAAGATGATATCCTGGAAAGTTTCCCCACTGTCGATCCCTGCCTGGCCTGGACACTCTTTTGATTTTGTTTGGCGCGTCCCTTATCAGGGGTAGCGATCTGTAAATTACAAGAATAATGTTAGCGTGTATCAGGTACATGTTTCCTAAACACACTTTTGACTCCTGTATACGTCCAGTACTAAATCTCAAACGGTCCATATTTCCAATCCAATGATGCTGCGTCTCATCTCTTTTGCTGTGCTCGAGGGATACATGAGAATTTGGTGATTTTCCTGCAGAGCTGTTATTTGACCCTTTAGGACACTCTGCTCTTCTCCATCATTCCTCGTCTCCCTCACTTATTTTGTCCACCCAGAATAGTTGTCTCCCTACAATTGTAAAGAAAAACTATGCTATTAGCTAGTATACACTACTTTAGTAATATAAATATAGAAATAGTATAACTTACTATGTACTAAATCTAAATATACAAAATTATAGCCGTACGCTGTTGTAAATATAAATATAAGCATATATATTAACTGTTGTAATATAAATCTAAATATACAATATATCCAGTAACGATGTTGTCCTGTAATATAAATATTACACAATATACTGCATTACACAACTTTGTATATTCGATACAAACACGCCATATGTACCTGGCAGATACCTGGATGCCCGCTCCTCACCGTCTGACGCCCCGTTGCGTTTGCCTTCCAGCCGGTTCGTGCCTGCTGGACGGTGGCTATGCTGTTAATTGTGATAATGATTAGGTTTAATATGCCTTCAAATGCTTCGCGTTCTACCCTATGGCATAAATTTAAGAATTGATAACTGCGTATATATCTATGTTTAACTGTGGCAGCTATTGCAGCCAGCGCTGAATAAAATGCTTCCATATTCCCTGCCTGGCAGCATAACCCAATCACTCGTGGCAGAAACCTCACAAACCTCAATACAGCACCCGGGTACCCTATATTCGTGGGCACTAGCCGAGCTCGAATAAGGTGGTTCGCCGATTTTATATCCGTCGTTGGAAGTTATAACACATACAGATACAGTTTACAAAACTCTTATATTGTCTGTTATAGAGACAATATTCCACAATAGTATATAGTCTGTTTTAATATAATCCAATACCGTATCAAAATATATATATTGTTGTGAAGTAAAAAGATAATTATACAAATATAGATCTGTTGTAAATATCTCAAATATACAATATATACAGTATGACTGGTTGTAAATATAAATATACCTATATATATCCTGCTTGAATATAAATCTACAGAAATACCGAATATTAAATTACAGTACTGTCTACTACATGTACATTTTTGATCTAAAATTTTTTTTTAGTTGTATACTAATACTACTGTTAGTTGACCAACCTTGGTCTTGCAACCAAACTTTTGCGTTCTCTGTTTTTTCCTTTTTTCCGTGTGCATCATAGCTTCACGGTGGTTCTGGTGCACACCGAGGCCATAAAGTAACTAACCAGCGTTGGATACACCAATTCGGTGTGCCGCTCGGTGTCCATCTCCTTAATTTTCATGCTGAGATCCGTGGAAATCGTGTTTTAACAGGCATTGCTGCGAGTAGAATAATCACAAACACAATAAGTATACAATATTCTATGTTTAGTCGATGTGTATTCAGTGTGCAGTAATCCCACAAATGGAAGGGTGTTTTATATACTGTAGAATGAACGTCACATTATAGTACGAGAGTACGCCCACTTTCAACACCTGTACCTTCCGGCCAATAGCCTAAAAAGGGTTCCAAACTTGGCGAGCCACCACTCGATTGATCTTTATCTGAACTTGCCCCTTGATCCAGATCGGCATTATGCCATCTGCTTCCATGGATCACCCCGTTCTTACGGTGACGGGCAGGAAGCCCTCCTCGCTTCTGCTGTGCCTGTTCACACAGAAAAGCGAAAGCTGCATCATTGTCCACACCGACGGCCAATAGCGACAGGCTAATCCAATAAAACCATTCTGCTGACCCCAAGGCTAACGGTTTTTTAATAGACGTCAGCCTTATTATGTCAGAGCAAAATACGGTGATGTACTCTCGATGCAAAACAATGGGAGCTCAACCATCGACCCCAGACCACTTTCCTCCCATACTAGCGCTTCGAATCAAACTCTGCCGCCGCTGTCCCGAAATCTGTCAGCCCGTCTTCGTCCACCACCCTCTTCCTCGACGCTGCCGAGGCGCCGGCCGCCGTCTCGAGCTATCCCGTAAACCACATTGCCTTTGTCCTGCCAGTTCTATCTGCAACTCTGGCCGCTGGTGCCGCTGTGAATCGAACGGTTCCCTTTCTCCTTGCTCTCCGACGACGACTCTGCTTCTTCGCCCTGAATCCAAATGTCACTGTTTCCAGTCCCTCTTTCTTCGACGTCCGTGCCTAGCCGGCTTTCTCCTCAATCACCGGATACCCACAGGGTGTCACCTATCCTCCCCCTTCTCGAACGACGCTGGCTGCTGCGTCCTTCTCTCCATGGCACCCCCATCTCATCCTGCCGGTGCACCCATTCCACCCATATTCCTACACGCCATGCCCAAGAAAGCAGCTCGTTAGACCGATGCTGAATGGGATGTTGTGGATATGGCCCGGTACTCTATTGTGCTGGTCAAAGATAGCATCGTGCTCTCTTGAACGCATGCTGACGTGTGAAGCACTGGGAAGTCGTACATATGATCACAATGGAATGCAACATATGGATCAGACGTATGGATCGAGACTTATGGAGAAGATAGAGGCTTTAGCATACGTGGGTCTACATCATGTTGTCGGTTTAATGCCCCTGTTTCCCGACGGGCCGTAGCAGGAGGTGCATTGATGTGCTGTGAAGTGGGAGCATTGACTGCCCTTCCATCGAGCCACGGCACGCCGCTCTCAAACAAGAAGATGGTAGTGTTACATTGGATGCCGTTGAGGATACATGACAACCCCGTCAATACCCACGCCATGAACACACATTGACCAAGAGCAGGAAGGAAAGCCTTCTCCCCGAAAACCTACCCCTCGTCCGCCCTCGCCTCAGGACACCCCCGCGTGGTCGCAGATAGACCTACATTCGCGGGGTCGCATTGGATACGGTGCCCTACATCACCGGGCTTTGTCGATCTTCCCCGATCGGCCTCAGGGATAAGTATATTGTAAGGTAGTGCTTGTTCACCGCCCAAGTGTTGTTGCCTTGTGACTTTTTAAGCACCATGTGGCCCTACTCCGTTGTAGCTGGCGACTGGGGGCCTTTAGAGTGCACTACGAGGAAATCCTCGTAAAAATGCGCTTCCTGCGCAATTTAAGAAAACCTTCTGGGAAAATTGCGGCGCTTGTTTATACAATTACAGATCCTTAATGAAAGGCGTTCGAGCTTGCATTAGAGTGGCATTTTGGCGCCATGCAATGAATCTGCCATGGCGGACATCTGGTAGACTTTCTGGTTTAATATCACAGTTACTCTGTAAGACCATACTGGTTGTGCTGAACGTGTACTGTACATGGTTTTTTGACCTGCTGTCACTTAATACATGCGATGTTTTTGTTGTGTTGTTTTTAGACTTGGTTATTTTATAAGAAAAATGTTTTAACTTGCTGTACACAATACACAGGACCTGCGACAATGCTCCAGTCCGGTGCAGCTGCCTACAACAGACCCGGTTTTCAGGTTGTCCTGAAAACCGGGCCTGATCTTCTTTGCTGCCCGCGATGACTGTAGTTGGTGCAGGCCTGAACTGACTGTCCCTTGGTGCACAGGCCATCCCACGTTTACTGTATATGTGTTTCTTTACAGAAAGGGAGAGGTTGCGTTTTGTATACTGGTATTTTATGAATAAAGATTTTTTTATTTACGCGTGAAACCCTACTGTTGTGCTGAACCTTTAGTGTACATGTTTGACCTGCTTTACTTAAATCCAGGGGATGTTGTTGATGTTTTTTTTTAGACTTGTATTTATACAGAGAATGTTTGGGTCACTTTTGCTGTACACGACACACAGGACCTGCACAATTCCATCCCTGAGGGCCGCCAAACAGGCACGGCTTTTCAAGGTTACCGGCTGAAAACCCGCGACCTTTTCTGCCCTCTGGGGCTGTACTGGTTTCGAGAGCTTTTTGGCTGCCCACCATCCCACTGTTATATGTTTTTGACTTGCCCGTCTTAATAAGGCCCATGTTGCGTTTTGGTATATTTTTGAATAAAGAATTGTTTTTACTAACATGTGACTGTAGCATACTGACTGACTTGTAATGTTTTTACTTTTCTATACTAGAACTGTTTTCACTACTAGTAGGGGCAGGTACACCATACACCTGGTTTTGAGGTTTGAATTGCTGTGCACTTAAATATTTTCTACCATTGGTACAGTAGTTGTAATAAATGTTTTTGTCTTACGTCTTACTTCCACCAATAAAGAACATGTTGATTTGTTTTAGCCTTGTTTCCATTGGCCCTTTGGCTACTGTAACAAGAATGTGTTTTTCGAGAATTACCTACTGTCCCAGGCATACTGTTACTGTACACTGTTATGCTGCCTCAGGTACAGAGGTATTAGAACGCAAAATAGAAGACAACATACTGTACTACTGTATGGTATGGGAAGGACCATGCTGTATGTACAGTACTGTAATACATGTAGAATAATGCATAGGTTTTAATTTTTTCGCGGGTTTATTACAGACATTGTAATACTGTTTATAAAAGCAAGTATTGTATACTGTTTATGTGCCGCAAAACATCAGGCATAGTGTACACCATCCACTACCTGTAGACTCCGTTCGTGGGTTTTTAATCCAGTTCAAGCAATGTGTCAGGGCATTGTTACATACAAAGGACACACAAGCGATATTATCTATCTAAATCCCTCCATTCGCCGTTTTCTTTTCTGAGGAACAAACCAAAAAGAAAAGTTTTTAACTGTATATGGTAGCCCCCTATAGAAGTTCCCAGCCAGTCCCACTAATTTTCTCGGGAGTAGTCCCGCTCTTTCACGATGCGCCTACCATCGAGTAATGAGCGCATATGCGGTCAAGAAGGTTCCAAGTGCTCATGCGCCTATCGTTCCAGCCAATTGTTTCAGTATCTGCAGTACAGTACGGTAGAAGGCTGCTCAGCCATGATTATTTTTACGGAGAATCTGCTTGACACTTTTTGAATCGTATCTCATTATTGATACTGTATGTCAAAATAAAAAAAACACAGAAAATACTACGGCAAACATACTCACCATAAATTTTCCCATTCATGCTGGGGCGCGCTGGCCACTGCCAGTCCAGTGTTCATTCGATCGTCCACGTCGATAGTTGGCAGGCCGGGACTACACCCGTCTGTAGTCCAGCTGATGAGGCTGGAAATTGCTTTAGGGTACATGCAAGTCTGATCGACTGCACCTGCACGCGAAATCCAGCTCAGGCGCTTGCTAGGACAGGACATCGAAGGCTGTCACTGACGGTGGACCCGTTAGTTGGAAGTCCGGTGCTGGTTGTGGTGCAATTTGCTGTGTTGGGCAGCGACTGTCATTTCTGAGGTTTGGTTTGAACACACCCTTTCCGCCTTTTGGGGCCGTCTGACATGAATCATAGATAGCAGGAAAAAGGCGAGTGATACACCCATAGACCCTCCATAATTGTGGCTCACGCAATACGATAAAAACGGGACTCGGCTAATAACGCTTTTTCGCTTATTGCAATTGCACGCTTCCACGTATAGGAGCGGGCGAAAATTTGTAGAAAATTCCTAGTTTGCTCGATAAAATACTGATAAATTTGGGATTGTGCCATCTTTCATCTGGTTGCTTCACGCTTGGCCTATATCTCAAATACTCTAAACTACTTCTGTCGGGGTTTTTGGAAATGTGCTGCACTTGACACCGGCTCCATGGCGGGGTCCTCTGGAGACTTACTGTAACAGAAACTAGTCGTTCTTTCTTTAATATAAAATCCAAATTGATAACATTATTGCAACCGTCTTCCCTTCATCTCAGGCCAAGTTACAAATAGCACACACTGTGGTATCTTTTTAAACGACATCAACACCTGAAAGGCGCACATTCTGAATCACATGCGCAGTACAATTCATGAATAATCTGCCATCTGCGACACGCGAAGAATTCAGACCTATAAATCCGAACCATTCTCAATAAATGCTCAAACCCAACCGTTCGTAAAAACCCGTGCATGACCCACCACACCCGTGGCGGAGAACGCGAAGGAATGCCGCATGCTTCCTGTGAATTTGCGTCGCATTCCAGGAAAAAGCCATGGAAAAAACGGGCTGGTGCGGGGTGGGTAATGGTTTTTAGGGTTTTTGGTCTAAGGTGGGATGGGAGGATTCGGTAGATGGGTGTGTATCGCGGGGGGAGTAAGTAGAAGGTGGAAATGTTTTGTGGATTGGAGGGAGGAAAAGTCGGGCTGAGCGGTTGAGTCTGAGGATGAAAGGGGGTTTTTGGTTTGGCGGGGAGTGTTGTGTTAAGGGATGCATGTGTGTGAGTCTGGGTTAGGGGAGGGGAGACTGGGGGGGGGATTTGGGGGTTTATTAGGAAGAAAAGGGAGAGAAAGTGATAGGAGGGAGGAGGTTGTGTCAGTAGGGATGTGTAATTGGGGTGGTGAATTCAAAGGATTTGAGGTAGGTGGGGTGTGTGTTTGTGGTCTATAAGGAGGGGAGGGAGGGGGGGAAGGGTGGTATGGAGTTGGCAGGGGTGTTGGTAGGTCGGAGTGCGCATGGACAAGGGGGAGGGGGGAGGAGCGCGGGTAGAGGTTGATTTAATGATGGAATTGGAAGGTGGATGGTGGGGGGATAAGGGGGTGGTACAGGTAGGTTGATGTGAGTTTTTTGTTGGTAAATATTGGCTGGTGTGTATTTGAGGTAAGAGGGGGGTGGGGGTGGGGATGGGTGATCAGGTGTTGCTTTCAAATAGAGAAACAAGAAAGGAAGAAATATCATGGGTTTTAGGTATAGTCCGTAAGAAGGAGGATATGGCGGTAGGGGCTGGGGTATGAGCCGAGCCGGGGTGATCGTAGTGGGGTGGTGAGGCGTGGCTTGATTCGGGGGGGCGGACCCTTTGGGGGTAAGTTGTGGGGGCATAATTGCACTCGGGATGTTTGGGGTTTCTGAATGATTGCCATGATAGAATTAACGTTTGGGAAATGGGGTTCGGGGTCTCGATGTGGGTCGGTGAATTCAGGAAGAGAAGGGACGGGAATAGATGATTTAGGACTGGTCACGGTGGGTAAAAAGTAGGCGAATTCAAGTCAAGGTTAAACAGAAGTGTTGTACTTGTGGGAACGGGAAATTCGGATAGGTTGGGATTGTGGGGTTGTTTTGGTTGGGTCTGTGATGTGTTAGAGGGTAGAGGAGTGGAACAGGGGGAAGGGGGGATAAGTAGGGAAGAGGGGGTTTGGCTCTGAAGAGCAGGCTGTGGAAGGGGGCATAAATGTTAACGTATCGGGGGGGGAGGATGGGGTCTGGGGTGTGGTGGGGGAAAGATCGGGTGCGAGGTGTGGGCGTGTGTTTAGGGGGGGGTCGGTAGGGGAGGAGGTGGCAGAATATTGGGGGTTATAAGTAAAAACTGGGTTGAAGGTACCACCTGTAAGGTTGCAAAGTTCTGCGGGTTGTAGAATAAACTGAGCGCGGCAGCAGTAGGTGTGCAGGGGGTCTCACTGACTGAACCGCGTTAGTTCAAGTCAGGTAACCCCTGCTTCCGAGTAACAGGCACCGTTATGAGTGCCAGGTTCCCTCTTCATTTATAATGTCCGACACGTGAGCACCGGATGTTAAAAAAAGCAGAAGGGAATACTGGCACCCTATAAAGGGGTCTGTACTGGAGGCAGGGGTCCCCGGACCTAAAACCAAAGTTGGTTCACCCGAGGACCCCTTGCACATACTACTACTATAGTAAACACACATATCAATAAACAATACATTTCGTACCAGTAGCGCTATCGCTATGGTAATGAAGTCCGTCATTATGTTTATGCGAAGTGTCACATCCAATCTTTATTACCATCCACAGACGCCACGTGCCCCCTCTATAAAGATGGCGGCGGACACTGGAGCTGATGCACGCCATACCGGGCCCTAACTCGGAAACAGGGGGTCCCTGAGCCAGAAAATCAATGCGGTCGCTCAGAGACCCGCCTTTCCACTCACAATATTATTAAATACATTTATGATGCTGCTTCATTACCATAGCGGCTATTCCGCTAAGGCAATAAGGGGTTAAGCATAATAGTCATAGTTTATGGGGACATTGGCCATCCGCCATATAAACATGTACATATAGCAGACACACACCCCCTTTGCCCCACAACCCCTATACCCCCTAAATATCAGTACATAGTTGCCATTTTTGGGGATGCACCGTCAATGATACTATAGGCCGTGGTGTCCCCACGGGCCTACAGCAACTAATTCTTGCGCACCAAAAATATTATTTCCACACATGAATACTGTTTAAATTAATAATACACCACCCCACTCCCTAACTGATACAGTATAGTAATAGTCAAAAGTTACTATTATCCACATATAGATAATGTGGCATTTGCCCTTTTTAAAATCAATAAAGCACAATAAATACCATAAATACATATTGCAACTCACCTGGTCCGCGGCATGCCACGATGAAGGCCATCTCATTCCTCTCCTCATCACTGTCCATACCCCCTCCTATGCTGGCAACAAAAACAAGAATAAAAAGAGCCAATGTGTACCCCTAACTCCTCAAATCACTTAGCGTTATAACCGCTATAGTCATTAGGGGTTCCCACCCCCCCCCACATCGGGAGGCCTAAACACCATCCTCCACTACCCATGCCCGTGAGCCTAACCACCCGTCACCCACACCCCACACAGGGGGCCCTACCTACACTTGGACTTGGGGACAATACCCCCTTGCCCCACTCCCCCACCCTGCTACCACACATAATCATAAAACTATCAATTTAAAAACAATACTAGACCCCAACCACGCCCCTGTCCCCCCCCCCCAATAAATGCATGATTATTATTTACATACAGGTGTTAATACACCCGGGAGTCCCGATGGTCCTGATGGGTTGTACGCAGGCCCCACATGCCATAGGGAGGGGCCCCACTAGGTGCCGTGATCCTCCAGGTGTATCTCCGCGAGTCACCGTGGGCTCCAAATCACTGGGGGGCGCCCGCGGGTTTCTGGGGGCACCCCTGGGGGTCAACCCCACAGGTTGTCTGAGGGTCTGGGTTTGTTCCCAACGAGGGGTCTCGGTGGGCCCTCGTGTGGTCCATGTGGCCATTTCTCGCCCAGCAGGTTCCACGTGGGTCCGCAGGCCTGGTACCAGTTGGGCGTACGGGAGTCCTCAGTGGTCTCCCAGAGGTCCCAACAGTATCCTTCGGGACCCAACCCGTATTTAAAATAAAATAATAACCTGTCTATACATTTAAACACAATAAAATCCCCCCCGCCCCCCCAAAAACCGATAAAGTACGATTATGTCAAATAACTATATCCAGATATGGATTATGCATTATTTTGCCATTATTAAACACATAAAACAGCTCAATAAATAAATAAATGGTGACGGCATACTCCAGTCATCATCAAACGGATAATTTGCAAATACTTTGAGATGTCGCAGTTAACCCCTTAACCACCACTACACCAATACTCTCGCCTCCTAGATAATAACATCACCTCGTAAACCTCACAAAACACCTCCAAGCACCGCTGTGTCTAGGTCCCTTGACTCTGATCTCTCCTTCATTTCACATTAGTCCCTTCACTAAGTTCAGTTGCTGTAACCGCTTACGAAATATCACCAATATATGCCACTTCCTTTTGCTCACTAAGCGATGTCAATAAAATCCTAATCCACTCTCATCATGTGCCGCCGATTCTGACAAACTTCTGCTTAGCTGGTATCCCATTGCCACCTCTCTCTACTCCCAATCCATCCAAAATCTGGACACGTGACGTAAATCTACCTCACTCGCTAATTTCTACGCTCGCTCCACTAGGAATATCCCTACGCTTGACTTCCCATTGCCTCTAGAATAAATTTAATACATTAGTAATGACTGTAAGTGTCTCAACGACATTGCCCCCCCCGCTACATCTCAGTCCTTATCCTAATACATACTGTGCCTAACGACCCCTACGCTGTCTGCTGCCCGTGGCATCTTACCTTTCCTCCGTCCCCATCATATAATCTACCTCTCTCTCACTCCACGGCCTGCAAGACTTCTCCCCACTACTGCCGCATCTCTCTGGAATTCTCTCCTACGTAATGCACATGTCATTCTCCCGCCAAGCTTTCGGATTTAAAAACATACCCCTGAAACCTCACCTTTTTCAAGGACAAAGATTTTCACCTCCTTGGTGATATTTTGTATTGTGAATGCTGAATGAAATAGAATTTTTTTATTTGTTTAGTGCCACCACCTTAACTCCCCTCCGGCACTGCTTTCTTATTTTTTTCTAACTTCTTTTTCAAAGCTCACCATACCTCTAACATCCAACTGTCCCCCTCCTCTCCAAACCTGTAGTGACAAGCTGTGTGCTGACCATCTCCTCCCTATATTACATCTCCTCCAATAAAACCTTAATGCTCTGTGAGGTAGGTGTAATGGATGTACTCCGCTTTTAATAAGGCCAAGGGGGGGCCTGCCATTATCCCCTACCTGTTAATTAACACCTGTATGATGTTTGCAATATTATGTTGGGATGCCCACACCACGATTTGAACGTCTCTTGTACCAATTTAAGGCCGGGAACGAACCACTGGTATTTTACCATGCAGGGTTTATTTACAGGTTAAATCATATAGCAACAGGCCGCCACCGTCCCTTTAAGAAAAAACACACTATAAGGAAAAAACACCTATCCCTTTTAGGAAAAGCTAACTTACACCAAGCGTGTTGACCTCCTAGTGGGTGGCTAGCTACTGCTGGTTCCCACTCTCAAACTGCCCGGTCATACAGCACAGACAAAGTTATCAGGAAATGCCGCCGGTTCACCGGGATTTACTCCGGCTGGTGCTGAGGAAAGTCCAGCAGCATCTCTCCGCATCCATGCCGCGTCCCTCCGTTCACCGCCACCCCTCCAATCCGCTCGGCAATTTCAACATCTCCCGACCCTCTAGACTGCGTCACTGTCTGTGCCCCTCTGCTTCCCCATCCGGCCGCTCCCCCCCCGCTGGCTTACTCAGCTTAAACAACCTTCAGGGGCGGTGTGGTGAAGCCGCGAAGCCGGGGAGGAGTCAGGGGAGCCGGGGGCGCTCGCTTGACTGTGACGGCCAACGCGTCACGCGAAGAGCCCTTCCCCCAACGCTTCTCCACGCTTGCCGCCACGCATCCTGCCGAGTGGCATTTGCCGAATAAACTTTGTCAGTCTACTGTATAGCAACAATGCTCACCGGTTTTTGCACATGGCAGAAACAAAGGTTTGTTTGTCTATCTGTTTGTAAGTCCCCAGGAGCAAGACTCCTAGCTTGTTGTCCTTTACCTTCCTTAGGTTAATTCCAGCTCCACATGAGCCAGAGAACTCTCCTCTTAGGTTCCGTGCTGTAACACAATATGTCAGCCAGGGGAGCCATTCTTATCTTTCCCTTCTCGGGAAAACAGTCTTCTCGTGTCTGGCAGCTTCCTTTTCTTTTAAACACTTTCCTCATTAAGATCAATTGAGGACCGGCTGATTAGCTTCAGTTGCTGCTTTTACTCATAGGGAAGATTTAACCATCTGTGCTGCAAAAGTCCTATAGCTGCCCTATTATAGTAGTATAGATATATATATAGTATAATATCTATATTATATATATATATATATATATATATATATGAATATATATACATAGTATGCTAAGCCTGGTTCTAGCCTCAGGGGCCCAGGGTAATGTATGTTTCGCTCGTGAATGTTGGCCCACAAGTGGTCGTGATAGTTTCCAAAGTAACGCTTTGCATGTAAAACTGGTTGTTTGTTGCATTTTCTGCCCACCAATCAGGTGGCTGGGTCATATTGCCAACACCTGGGGGGGACGGACCCTAGTAGCCATCTGATAAGATCACTTAGCTGTGAGTTCACGATTCTTCTAGAGTTGGAGGGCGAGGGGCAGAAGCTGTGGTGGGTAACTTGGAGAAGCTGTAGTTACACTGCAGGAAGAAGGAGAACACGGGTAATACTTTTAGGGAGGGTCCTTAGCAGCCAAGGGTAAGGGTAACGGCACCAGTTTTCCAGTGTGATAAGTGTGTTAGTATTGATTTTACTGTAACTTAGTTGGTGGATCTTATTTTATATTTTCCATCAAATTTAATTTGATAAACTCTGGTTTCTGTTGGGCCGAATATGATCTGGTTTGATAGTCCTGGGTCTCCGTGACGCGCTTCAGCTGTCAGACTGGCCATCATTCTACATGAGCACACACTATATCCCACAATAACAGCCTTACCTTCTTTGTTCCAACATTGTCCCTCATTCACTCTTGTTACAGTTATCTGTGTTGTGCATGTTTATCGTGTAGCTGTATGTACGTTTTTTTTTTAAGTAAATATACATAACTCTGTACCTATTGTAGCGCAGCTGCAGAATAGTTGGCGCTTCACAAATCACTAAATAAGTAATAATAATACCGACCAAAAAGAATTATTAGTAATCCAGTACTTGGTAAACACAAATTTTAGAAGAGTGATTTATTGATTTATACGAAATTGTTTTACCAGGAAGATACATTGAGATATTTATCCATAACACAAATTGGTACGTTAGAAATAAATATACACTTTGTGTCAACCAGATAGCCTTATTTATGAGGATCCTCTGCATAAGACAGTAGATATTGACAATGTTTATTCTTTTCAACCTGACGCCCTTGGTCGTAAATGCAAATTTGGAGAATGTTGATCCCCTTATCAAATCTCCTGAAAGAAGTGGGAGCATTTGCCAGTATGACTTAAATATAAGTGAGAAGACAAAGCAAGGCCCTCTCTGTGTATCTTTTCGTCACTTATTCTCCATTAAACTTCCTCTAATGTGTGGTAATCAAATATGAAATTATTACAATGTATTGGTCACTTATAGGTGGTTTTCATTGTAGTTCAAGACCATGGTTACGTGGTTCTAACGTTTTAAGTGGTATTGTGCCTCATTTTAGAAATCCTATTATGAAGCATTACTGAAAATTCGAATTTGATCATTGTTGAAAGATGTATTATTTTAGTGTTAATGTACAACGAAGGTGGAGCATATAAAATAACTCAATTTCCTTTAAAAATACAGAATTATGCTAAAGTAATAGTATATAAATAAATAACTACAAAACTAATAAAATAAATAAGAATAAAGTAAAGGGAGCGCGGTTATGTAGTGAGATTTTACAGTAATAAAAAGTCAGGTGGTACTACATTCAAACGCCATCACATATTTGATACATCCATTAGGGCGGGAGACATTTGTCGACCAACATCATCAATTATACAAAAAAGTTCAACTATTATACAATACGAGTGAATAAGTTTTTGTACTGTAATACAGACAGAAAACGAAATACCAAGAAGGACAGTATACCGATGTGATTCAATGTGCAATTCTAGCACGTTTACCAGTGGTCGTACTAGTAGTTTTTATAACCAGTTTTTGATCCTCAGTCAAGCAATGTTCTTTTTCTTCTGTTAGCCCACGATGATGATAGAAAGCTCGCCAGCATGCTGCTGACAACAAGTGTTACTTCGATCATCCATTGCATAGGCAGATACTCCTTTGATAATATATTTGTCATCAGAAACTAACAAAATGTCAGTTGGAAAACTTTAAATTGGTTTAACCTAGGGCGTACAAACACTTGGAGCTAAAATTATTTGCGAGACCGACTTTTCATGCTTCATGCTGGGGTATTGATAAAGTAGTTCACGACACTATTAGCACCGAAGTTCATGTTTGGCAGATAACGTAAACCCCCATTTGTTTAATCAGACTGCAATAAGTGCATAGAAATGTGTTTTAAACTTCACTGGGTATAGAAAAGGTAATACATTACAATGGGAGTTCTTTGTGCATATTATATATGTCTAAACGGACACAGCTTTGGGTTACAAAAGTCGCTTCAGATTTAAACATATGGTGTAGCTGTTATGTTGCTACGGAACGTGCTACTTAGACTGTAATTATAAATTGTCACATAAATGGGGTGTACTGCACGCTGACACACTAAAATAGTAAAATCTCTTGTCTCCATGTGAAAGCCAGCAAAGTATCCCGCCGTGTCTAGGGTGACTATGTGTGGTGCGTTACCTGTTGTTAATCAGAGGAAACCTAATCCCTGCTGCAGGAACTGGGGGTTACCTGATATGTTGATGACAGTGCCTCCCACCTGGGAGGGTCTCCAAGGACAATTGGATAACCCCTGCCCAGGAACCACAGTAGAGAAATGATATACACACAGTGTTTAATAACATATTATTTTTACAGGTACCCAACTAATATATATATATAAGGCCTCACACAGCTTTGCCCACAGTCCACACTGCCCAACCACCAGCGGCACCTTATTCACCACTGGTGTGGTCGCCCCCCAAAGTACTGAAATGGCCCTGTGCGCTAACCACACCGGTGTCCCACGGAGCCCAACCCACCCCACAAGTGTGCAATGGCTCTACCGGAACCCACGAATTTGTGTGAACATTGTGTCACTGTGTGAGGGAGTGATCCTTCCGGGTGCTCCAGCCCCCCCGTTACCACCGGCTGTAAGTATCAGTACTGGTCCCCCATCATCGTCGTTATACCGATGGCGTCCAACTCTGCAAAGGGAAGACCGGCACTAGTGTCACTTAAAGAGATCTCTACCGTGTCGGTGTTGGTGTAGGGTCACAGAATCAGGCCGCTGGTACGCTGCAGGCGCGCTTCTTGCTGTGTCTCCCTACACATTACTAAGGC
This sequence comes from Ascaphus truei, assembly GCA_036426205.1. NCBI lineage: Eukaryota > Metazoa > Chordata > Amphibia > Anura > Ascaphidae > Ascaphus > Ascaphus truei. The sequence goes on along the minus strand of WSYH01004833.1, from coordinate 10,590 downwards.
TAATGTGGAAAGAGTTGCTAGCTGGGGCCTTCCCTAACGTTCCCACAAATGAATTGGGACTCAGGGCATACCTGGGGCCTTAAGAGGTCTAGGTCTATTCAAGGAAGCACGCTCCCCGGACACTACTGCCACTGTTCTGCTGCCCCTTCTCCTGATTTGTTGTCCAGTGTGCCAAATGTATCAATGCCTGACCAGGTAATTGCTGCAGACCTATTGGCTGCTTTGCCCTGCACCTGACTAGACTACCAGCCCCTGTGGCTGCTGGGAACTGAGTTCCTTGTGGGCCTGTCCTGTAATTCCGGCCGCAACTATGCCCCTAATTGCACATGCGCTGGGGTCCTCGCAAAGCACACAAAATATGGCGGCCCTTACCGGCCTGATAAAGGAACAAAGGCACAGTGGATTTAAATCTCCAAACTCATTTATTGAGCCGTGTTGGCTCAATAAATGTTGGTATTCTAAATCCGTTGTGGCCTTTGTTCCTTTTATCATCTACCAGGACTGATCACGGCTTTCGTACCAACATTGGAGCACCGATAAACTGTATCATTTTTGTTTACAATATAGGAGTGCAGCATTTTTCATATCTATCTGGGCCCTTACCGGCATCCCATCCACCGCAGAGCCTCCGAGCACCGGAGTGCTCCCTGCCCTGCTGCTGCACCTCTCTGCCCTGCCCCCCGGACAAACCGGCGTGTCTGGCTCGTCCCCGCGGCACCCACACTAGCCACGTGGTAGTATTGGGGTCAGCCAAGGGGGACCTAGCTATACTAAAAAGGTCTTTTAACAAAAGCTAAAAATGGAAGCTTTAAACACAATACCTTTTAAAACCTCAGTTGTCCTGGAAGTTTCAATTTCACACGTGTTATACTGATGTCCCAACTAGTTTTCCTCTTCCTGCTTCTTCATTTTAATTAGGTAAAATTATTTTTACACATTGGGAGGGATTACAAATGTATGGTTTCATATAAAAAAATCTGATATGTTTTATATAAATAGTTTCCTATAACTACGTTAGCCCTTACGTTCCACGGGACCATGTACAGTATCACTCATTCGCATAGGATCTCACTGGTATATCCCACAAAGCTCTCCGAGGCAAACTGTTTGGAATGTACAGTACCTAATTTAGAAAAAGAGAGCAGTACAGTACTAAAGAAACAACAAAAACCATTACTAGTCAAAGAAAGCATGTGATTTCTTATCATAATTCCAAATAAAGAGAACTGTACACTTTTTTTGCTTACTTCTAGGCTGGGTCTTGTTATGGTCTTTTTCACTATACACTGTGTGGATTTATGACTACATTTACATTCTTTCACATGTAAAGAGTTGATGTTTTTTATATACTGTAAATACCTTCATCTTGCATTTGTGAAACTTTATGATAATGGATGTAACAATAGTTTTAACCACACATCACCTTTAGGTAAGAGGAAAGGGGATGATTGAGTTTCATTCAAAATTGATTTTTTACTCCAACAGTCCCATGAGCCTCGAAGCCATCTCTCTTTATCTCCATATTGGGCAACAATTCTAAAAACTTCAATTAATTCCAATCGTTCAATGTTTACTGTACTAATCAACTATTATATATCCTATAATAACATTATACTATACATTTTGCCAAAATGCTAGAACTAATTGCCACAAACACAATAAACTTAATAAATAACTTTTAACAACAAATTAATTACAAGGCATTGATTAAACTGCAAAGAATACATGCACCTCTTGGTTATAAACTTCTGCCAAAAACAATCATGACATTCATACCAAAATTAAATTTAACTGAAAGGTGGTTTAAAACCTACGTCTGCCCCATGGGTTAAGGCCATAAGATAGTGACAAAGCAGGAAGGATTGACAGGTACTGAAGTGAATTTAAATGGAGACATGCTGATTGCTGTTTCAGCGTCTTGAAGGACCTTATTAATGTAAATCAATATACAAACAGGCATAAATAACCCATATTATGCTGAGAAAAGTATGTATGGTCTAACCCCTTGCTGCATTTTTACAAAAACCCCTCATTGGAAGCACAAACAAACTGACAAAAAACAGAAGATACCATAACGTCAAAACATTTGCCTATATGATTTCTAATCCTATCCTACTGTCTCCGTTAGGAACAACACATTCAAATTGGTTGATGTAGCCCTGATAGGCTACACACAAACTTTTCTCAAATTAGACAAAGTTATTCTCATAAGATCAACAACATAATTATTTCTCAAGGAACTGCAAATTACTACCCCTATATTTCAAAGATCAAATACAAAAACACATTCTAACATAATAAACTGATACAAAGCCTTCTGCCTTCCTCGCGCCTTCCAATACAGTACAACTTCTAATTCCTTCTAGTTCAACCCCTCTAACCTCAACCATCCCCATTCACCCTCCATCCCTTTCACCTATGCCCTTTGGAATTCTCGCTCCCTTCCAACAGTTTCCTCCTCGGGTCAGTCACGGGAGGCCAGGGATTACACCTTTATACCGGGATCATATCACTGTAGCAAACCAAGAATTAAAACAAATTGAGATTAATTCCTTTGAAACAGACATACAACAATGAAACACTTATACAGAAGAAAGAAAAACACACATTCTGGGGTCTGGCTACAAAACTAACCTTTCCTAGTTGAAATGCAAAGAAACAAAGTCTTTATGTCACCAGAGTTATCCCAAAAGTCCTGGAACTCAATTTGACGACTGATTTACCAGACACCCCGCGGTATATCTTCTGGAGATGCCAAATTCCCTTGATGGGAGAAAGTACCACCAAACGTCCTGGCACTACTCTTTGTGGTGTGTAGTTCCAGCAGCCGCAAACCGCTACATACTCTTTCCAGAACTTGGGCCCCGAGATAGTGGGACAGAAAATTTCTTGCCGTGAAATTTCTGAAGCCGCACCCGTCTCCAAAGCATCTTTAGGTGAGTTTAATTTGCCACTGTCTGTTGGTGTGCTTAGACTGGACCGGTTTGGCTGCTGCTTGTTTCTTATAGTATTTTTCAGTCCCATTCATGAAATACTACAGCCAATACCGAACGTGGGAGAATTCCTACCGAGCCAATCAGAGCATTGCCAGTCAACTGACGCCGGGCAGGATGGATTCAAATCTAATCTACCAAGGGAAATAGGGGAAAACCCCTGCTCAGCTTAACCATGAAGGATAGTATTTAACATGGTACAGATAGAATCTGGTGCTACCAACCGTTACGAACAATATCACAAAACAGAAGACAAAGGACCCTGTATAATAGAGCACTCGAAGACCCTGTGTATGTATGATGAAAGTTATGTTCAAAAACAAATCTTTAATTCATTAATATAAATTAACATAAGGTGCAAATGTTAACACTAAAAAACTAGTTTAAAAAAATCAAGCTAGCAATCTTAAAAAAAAACATGGCTATTGAACCTAAAGGTAATCGCCCAGTGTTATTAACCCCTATAGGACAAAGGGAGTCTAATTGCACTGTGGAGTTAAACTCCCAAAATATAATTGATGCAGAGACCCTTTAAAGGTTGTTGTTAAACTCCTAAGGTAAAGCATGTGCCTTCTACTTTACACTCCTCTCCTCTCCTTCTCCTCAGAGCTCTGCTCAGCCCGACAACCTGGTTAGGAAAACTACAATTTCGCCCTATCCTCTTCTCTTGATCTACTGTGCCCTGTCTTTCTCCTCTGCCTTTCTCGCCCTTCTAACACCCGTACCTGGCTAAATTTCCACACGCGCATTGCGTGCATTCCTCACTCTTTCATCTGCACTTCACTTGAGAAATGTCACACTATCGCGAACTTCCTTCACTACAAATTTGGCTATCCCTGTTTCAATTCTCCTCGTCGTCAGGCTAGATAGCCCTACTTTTCTTCACTAATCAAACACAACACAAGTCTAACCCAACCCACGCGACTCTGTACTGTCATGACTCCCTACTCAGACCACCCTGCTGACTCTTCTTTCTTCCTCTAATCTCACCTCGGCTTTGCTGACAATTTCAAAGTAAAGGTAATCCATACATCAGGAAATCCCCTGTGTACTCCTCCTCACATCCTACACCTCTTCCTACTCTCCTTCTGCCTTTCTCGACTTTTCCGCTGTCACAGAGGAGGATGTATCATTGCTATCTCCTCTTCTCCCTCTACCATATCTGCTCTTGACCGCCATTCCCTCCCGTCTCCTAAAACCTTTTGCTCCTACTATAATCCTATCTGACACAGAACGACACATTTTTAACTCCTCCCTCTACTCGTACCTTCCCTCCTCCTTCAAATCAACAGTTAGTTATGCTATTACTCAAAACAGCCAACTTGACCCTAACCTGTCTTTTAAACTATTGTCCTGTCTCCCTCCCTCCTGCCTTTTGCCTCTAATCTCCTTGAACGTCTTGTATTCTGTCTCACTTGCTCCATTCACTAACCACCTATTCTCTCTTGACCTCTACAATCTGACTTCCGCACTGCTCACTCCACTGAAACAGCCCTCACTAAAAAAATCTAAAGATCTCCATGTTGCCAAAGACAAGGTCATTACACTCTGCTCACTATTACTTGACCCTCTGCGCCTTTTGACACTGTGGACCACCCTCTTCTCCTTCACATTCTTTATACTCTTGGCATTTGCTAACAAAGCTCTATCCTGGGATATCTCAACTTCTATCCTGGAGCTCCATCGTACTTTTAGTGTCCTTTTGCTAACATATTCTCTTCCTTTATTGATATCTCTGTGGTAGTACCCCAGGGCTGGTTCCTGTAAACCTCTTTTTTTCTCTTATACACGCTCTCCCAGGTGACCTATATCACATATTTTGGGTAAAAATATCACCTCTATGCTGAAGCACACATATTTACTTTCAACCCTTGACCTTATACCTGCTGAAAAGACCAAAGTTTTCTGAATGTCTCGCTGGTTAATACAGTATCATCCTGGATGACCTCAGCCGAATAAACGTAAAATGTCAAAATACAGAGCTCCTCCATTTCCTCCCAAACATGACCTTACTACTCCGTCCACATTACAGTTTAAGTAGCAGAATCATATTACATTGTCGCACAAGCATGTTGTATAAGGGTCACACTAACTCTTCTCTCAATTTCTCCTCACATTCAAAATGTACAAATCCTTTAATTTTTTCCTCCACAATATTACAGAGATAACGCCCTTTCCTTGTTGTTCGTACTGCTAAAACTCTGACGCAGACCCTTATCCGCTCCCACTCTCAATTACGTGTAACTCCTGCTGTTACAGCCTTCCTGTCTCTCACGTGTCTCCCCTACAATCCTATCCTAAATGCTGCTGCGAGAATCACTCTACTCTTTCCTAAATAGCAAACAAGAAAAAGTGCGCAAATTATACTCTAATGTAAAATTAACCCATTCACCAACTTGGTGTAAATATTTGAAAAAATTACAACTCTAAGTAGACACACAGGCGTCTGCAGCTATATGACAGGGATGTGAACACCCCTAGAACAACTGAAATGAACAAAGAAAACAAAAGCGCAGAACGCACATATTGAATATGTAAAGTATATGTATATATTGTTAGGGTAAAATATCTGCGTACATCAAATCAATTGGTTAACAGCATTTCATTTACAATACATGAGTTACCAGACGTCGCACAGCCACCGCCAGACCTCAGGAGTTCTCCTTCACTGCCTCCAGACGCACTGCCACGACACTTGGGGAAAAAGGCCTCACTTTAGTCCTGTTAAATGCGTAAATAACCTTTGCAGGTCAGGGCCGTCGAGAACCACAGCTTCTCTTGCTTGCCGCCGAATGAGACAACCCTCAGAAAGTCGGGACCTGTTTGGTTAGCCACCATAAGTTTGTCACATGTCCCGTGTGACTTCACGACCGGACCCGCGAAGAAAGGGGCGGAAGAGTGTATAATTACGTCACTCTAGCAATGCCGAGTGTATGCTGATACAGTGCTGGATACAGCACACAAACGCGTTGGATAGATTTTATAGGTCTGGCGGTGGTTGTGCGAACGTCTGGTAACTCATGTATTGTACATGAAATCTGTTAACCAATTGATTTGATGTACGCAGATATTTTCCCCTAACTCCTATACATATTACTTTCCATACTTCACTATGTGGCGCTCTGCGCTTTTGTTTTCTTTGTATTTCAGTCTTCCTAAATATGTCTCATCACACGTCTCCCCGTCTGAAGTTCTCTCATAGCTTCCTATCAAATCCTGCATCACACACTCAATTCTTCTCCTCCACTTTTTAAAGCTTACACTCTTCTGCCCCTCCTTACATCTTAGCCCTAATTTCTCACATATGCAACATCCAGACTCTTGTGTTCTTCTCAAGGATGTCTTCTCTCTACTCCTTTGTATCTAAAGCCTCTCCCACCTTAAACCTTTCTCATTGACTGCCCCACACATCTGGAATGCCCTTCCCCTCAATATCTGACTAAACCAAACACTACTTATCAAACATATGAGTTGCTCCGGGCTTACACTCTAACACTCCTACATAAACCTTGGCCCCTTTTAGGTGCACTTACCAGAATGCCTACTGTCTCTGTATCGTTCTTCCTACCAACCAATTAGATTATAAGCACTTCGGAGCAGGACTCCTTTACCTTAATGTTACTTTATGTCTGAAGCACTTATTTCCTTTATTGTTACAGGTGCGCTGACGAGTATTCTAAAACTTGCCTTAACCTTGCCTTGGAAAATCTGGGGCTATCACCAACAAGATCCAGGACATGCTGGGTACATGCTGCAAACATTCAGTGACATTTCTTGATTCTGCAGAGACAAATGCCCATCAGATTAACACAGCAGGGTCGCTGGCAGTCCCATTCTTGAATCACAGTGACTCCCTGCTGCCCAGAGCACAGTGCGCTGGGATTTGTAGTTTCTCTGAATTAGCACTGTCCAGTCTATATGGATCTTAATGTTTACAAATGCTTTTGAAGGTTTAATTATTTTACTTAATTTATTTCTGAAAACTTGTGATTTTTATACAAATAATTGTTTGTGTCACACTGTTTCTTTGCTGTTTCAAGGGCAATACGTATCAGATATTAGTGATATTCATGGATACATGCTGTATCATTTTTATAGGCAACTTTTTTACTCAAAGGTGATTCAAACTTTCTAACTAATACATGTTTATGGACTACATGCGAAAGAGAAAGCATTTATTGTCCTGCTGCAACATGTCAGTGGAAGCATTACATACTGCAAAATGTACATCTCACATGTACATCTATCTTCTCATCAGACTCTAGATAGACATAAAAACAAATTGTCAAGTATGTCTGTAACATTTTCCTATCCCCAGTCTCCTTCTCCTCAATTTACATAGCACTAGAGAGTACTTATCATTATCCTTCTTGCTACTGTACCAGTGGAATTGGAAGTCACACAGAAGGGGTAACTAATAGACCACATTGAAGCAAGGCTTACTATATATCTGTCATCCACTTTCACTCTCTGGTTTCTATGAGCCCTGAAGTCTTCCTATATTACTCACTGCTGAAGAATGTCTGTGTTTTGATTGAGAGAGACTAAGGAACTTCTTACTCTCAGCACTGCTGCAGTTTTCAAGGTGCTGCTTTAACACACTTCCAGCTGGGTGTCACATGTATCAGACTGCACAAGTCTGCAAATCTCTATTTTCAGCCAGTGCAAGATTGCTAATATCTAATTCTCCACTTCTGAAATATAGCTGGATCTAGATTTCCTCCTTTCATTGTATGGTGACTATAACTATTACATTGGTGTTTTTTATACTTTTTAGGACTTTTACACATTGGAGTGTCAATGCTAGCAATTTATAGTGATTATTGTGTCATTAAAGTGTCTTATTACATGTGCCCGAGTGTGCACTCTCTCCCCCTCGATCTCTATCCTGTTACATATTTTTTCCTATTCATATAATTACCCCATTCAGGGGTATTTATTTCTTACTATTTTGTTCATACATTTTTTTTTACGCAGATCAATTTTTTGTTTTTATAAAAATAATAATAATAGTTTGTTTAATACTGAAGTCTTTGGGACTCATTCATAAAGCAGTGATGTGGTTTTAAGTATGATAAATGCCCTTATAGCCGATATAGCCTGCACTGCTATTCACAAAGCAATGATAAAGTACAGTATCGCGTACAGTATAATGGATTTTATCACCCAAAAACAGTTAGTGAAAAAAAAGTCGTATGATTAGCCCAAAAATGGCAAACCTGACGTTTTTTTGACAGTAAGCGCATTCACAAAGCTGTGATAAACTTTATCGTATTATAAAAGCTCACCAGATTTTATCACCAGCTAAAGGCTGGTGCAAAAGAGAGGAGACATGCATAAAAACAAACAAAAAAAGTCTGCACTTATTTACACACCAAGAGGCCGGGGGGGCTTCTGTGTGGTCCCCGTGGGTGTTGAGGTCCCGGGTGATATATGAACACGAGAGCAGAAAACCTAGTTTGAGAGCACTCTACCAATGAGTACTTGATAGAAATATTAAAATTCCAATTTTAGTGTCTATAAACAAATATAAAATACAGGGTATTAAAAAAATATAAATGAGAACAACATCTGTAGACCAGGATCGAAATAGGGAGCCTGTAAAAATGCTCTCGATCAAGTACGAGTGTGTTAATTAAGACTTGTAAGGTTCTTTGTGTATACCTTATAACTGTTTAGACGGCCTTATGGGTCAGGCACGATGATGAGGCTAGATAATCAGTAAATCCCTATGCTGTGTTAGTGAGTTATTGACAAAACACTATAATGTAGATAGCGCAATACTATAGATGCTAGTGAAATGTTAGCAAGGATAGGTCTTGCAGCGCGGACTCCCAGTTCAGTCCTCGTCTTAATGCTGCGGTCAAGGTGAGTGATCTGCGCATGTGTAGAAATATGCTGTTATAGTGTTCTAGAGTCATTGCAGACACACACTGAGATCAAAGTGATGATCCATAGATCTCTAATAAAGTAACATTAGAGCTCATTCAGAAGCCTCAAGGCCCTTATCGAGCACTTATCGACCAAATGGCTACTCGTATTCAGTAAGCCTCGATAAGTGCTCGATAATGGCCTGTACGACGCAAAATCTTAGGATCAAAAGAAAATCGCCAATTGAGCGGCGATCAGCCCCCCGCATGCATCCGATGCAGGAAAAATGCATCTACAATAACTTCATTACCTAGCGGCTAACCTAAGCAATGAAGGGGTTAACACCCATGCCAGGCTTACTGGCTAGCGAGTGTGGGTGAAGGGGGAATTTGGCCCTTAGTGGATGTTAGGCCTTGCGGAGGGGTTGCGGGGGACTTACACCCTTCATCCTTAGCGTTAATACCGCTAAGTATTAAGGGGTTAACCCACCGCAGGTATAGACACCCATCCTTAGGGCTAATACCCCCTTCACCCATCCGTGAGGCCTAGAAGCACCCACCCCGCTGACTATTCCCAACCCTGTACCCATGGAGTAGTATAGTGTGTACATCATTCCCTATATATAATATGGGCATGATAGCCTCATAAGCCTCAATGGGCACCCTAATTATAATACATTAATACACAAGACACACATAATAAAACATAACTCCAAAAAAACCACTTCACTAAATAAAACATAGCCAGCTAATCCATGAATATAAGCAATAAATCAACAATGATTTAATTAAACCATTAACCAATCAAAACAATTAATTCCTAAACCAACTCAAATGAATAGTAACACAACCAATCAAACCAATTAATTACTAAACACATTAATGAATTTAAACATTAAATACAAAGAAATAAATTCAAACAATATCTGAAATACCATAAATAAAACGCATTACGCAACATAATACAACATTAACTAAAAACGAACACCAATCGCAACATTGTATTACCATTAGAGCAGGAAAAGCAAATCACACATCCACATAAGAAACTGACATAAAAAAACAACAGCAATTCCAAGCCAGAAATGCCCCCCAATATTGGCATAATAAGTATTAATCTGTACCCTAAAATGGTACAGATTAATTATATACAGTCAATTGGCTCCCCCCCCAAAAAAAACACATGAAAAACCTGTAAAAGAAACATTTACAACATTCAATATATTACTTACCATTAGAAGCGGTGGCCCTGCGCCTCCCGGGGAAACAGGAAGCTCACGTACCTTTGAGGCCTCCAACAGCATCCGATGCCATCCGCCATGAAGATCCGATCAGGTCCCCCAATCTTCTTTTTTCTTTCTTTATCACTCTTCTATTTCCATCTGTCACCATTTCTTGATCTTCTTTATCTTCTATCTTCATCTGTCAATCCAAAAAGCCACATGGTTAATCCCAACGATGTTTGTCTCGTCGTCTTCTTGGGCTCAATGAGCGTCACGGCCTTAAATAGGGCTTGTGACGTCACATTAGCCTCAAAATGGTTAACAGCCACCTGATTGGCTGTTAAAACCATGTTCCGACTTAATTTTTTTTTTTTTACATGACGTCACTTAAAGGGAATGATACCAGCCAATCAGAAGGCTGTGCTTCATTGCCTTTAAGATGACGTCACGAAGCGGAGCCGGCGTCACATGGTATTCAGCCAATCAGATCGGGAACCATTCCAC